>KN486562.1:0-14253 GCA_000787095.1 Periophthalmodon schlosseri
ATGTCCTGGTCCACGGGGGCGTCGCTCTCTGCCGGAGGGGGGAAGTCTGGCAGCGGGATGCACTCCTCCTCCGCGTGGAAGCCCTCGTCCACCTCTTCGTCTTTAGAGGCGCCTGGTGAAGAACAGATACCTTTGAATTGATTAATGTTATGATAATTTGATGTTATTTGCTAGGCTGGGATAACTTGCTAGAAACTAAGGATATTAAAGGTGCTTTTCACTGTCTTAAAAACGTGAAAAACAGAACTAGTTCATTTTAAACGGTTTGCAGTGGTCCAAAGTTATTCCTCACTTACCCTATGTATTCCGAACATCCTAATTATTCACCATGATGAGTTTAAAAGCACTTTCCCCAGCTCTCAGAGACCAGTGCGCACTTTTGCCATGGTGGGGAGGCTAACATCTACTAGCATGCTAACATGCACTTCCTGATTATCAGACAATAAAACGCTTTATAATTCAATGCAGACAGCACACACTGGACTTATTTGGACCCTAAGAGCTGCTTATGCAATACATCTGTACTGGGGCAAGACACTTTTTACTCAAATACTCAAATGGAAATCAGGTACAGGGACTTTAATTGCACGTTTATTTATTAGCTGTAACATAACTTGATCAAAGGTAAATGGATCAATGGATGTGCATCACTGACACACCATACTCTGGCTGTGTTTAAATGCTTCCTGTATTGGTCCTGGTTTGATCCTGGTATAGTCCTGATATATACTTGGTTTGAAATAGTAAAAAGAGATTTCATGCTATTGTGGCCTTGTCTTTGATGAGCACCTTAAGTTTTTCTAAATTTTTAATACTGCCACTGGATCCCCTGATGCACTCACCTGCTCCTTCTTTTTAGTCATATACTCGGTTTGGTCTTCTTTTAGACCTGGTTTAATCTAGGTCTAGTCCAAGTTTATTTTAAGGTCTAGTACCAATTTTGATTTGTTGATATTTTGCATACGGCCTAGAAAATGTATTTTTTCATCCTTAACTACTTAACTTTTTGTACAAGAGCACCATATTTATCACTATCACCTACACTTGCGCAGCCTTACCAGTAGGGGGACCTGAGGCTGCTTTGGGGGTCTTGGCCTTGCTCTCCTCTGCAGGTTTGGGGGCGGTTGCAGCCAGGGCAGGGTCCACTCCGGAGAAGTTGAGCACATCGATCAGACTGGTGGCTTTTCGAGAGGCCTCCTTGTTCATGCGTTTGAGCTCAGCGTCCCGGCGCAGCTGCAGCTCCTGTTTGGACGACTCACACAGCTGAGACACCTCGTCCTCTCTCTTCTTCTGCAGACGCTCAATCTCACGCTCCAGCTGCAGGATCTCCTCCATCTGCTTGGTCTCATCCTGGACAACAACACACAGAGGGTCAGACCTGATCATTTTGATTTCCATTGTTTTATTATAATAACAATAATAAGACACTCAAAGACACTTTACATTGCATTTTTAATTCACTCAACTCATTGTGACTCATTGTCCTTCAGTCTGCCCTGGGGCAGACTGAAGGAAGCGTGGTTACCAGTCGCTGTGATCAGCTGCCCCTCCATTTTCATAAGTTGACATAAAATTTGAGTTATATTTGGGTTTTGCCTATGAACACAGCAACACAGTGGTGTCCTCTGGAGGTCAGCACATTTTTTTAGGAATGAGACTAAAGAGTTTGGAGATGGTAACAAAGTGATACAATACAAAGTGTTAAAATTTTGAGGATTACAGGATCAACATCAATACATATAAAATTTTGTTTTTGTCGTGTTATTCAATATTTATTTTCATGAATGTAAGTGACAAATGTAAAGCAAGGCTTAAGATAAGCTTTGTTTCCACTGGTTCACTTTGGAGAGGATCGGTATGGTCCGAGAGTGTCTCCACTGTCTAAAGTGAACCGTACTGTCAGAGGGATCTGGCTCACTTCGGCACAGTGCCCTGTATTAGGAGCGAGAAGCAAAAAGCAGATTTAAAAATAAAATAATAATCTCACCAAACACTGACTTGATCTTGTGATAAACGGCAATATTTCCAGTGATGGCAGCTTAGCAAAACAAAGCTAGCACTTTAGCAACATCTGATATTTCCAGTGCACAATGTATCTGACATGAGCCAAACCCACTGCATTACATAAAGAGAGGTCAAAACGCAGAGAATAAAGGCAGAAAAAATGATGATAAACTGGAAGTAGTTTTGTGTTTAAACTAGCTTTAGCCTCGTCTCACAGCGCCGCAAACTTGGAAGCCTTATGACTGGTGACGTAGCAGAGCCCCTGGACAAAGAGCCGTGTTCGGAGCATGGAAACACAACTCGGCTGAAGGGAGCTGCACCAAACAGACACGCTCCAAGGCAAACCGTGACAATGGAAAAGATACTCACTGCACTGGCACTTGCCTTCTTCTCATCCGATTCATCCTTCTCTCCGTCTCCCTCCACCGCTCCCTCCTTCTTCTTCTCCTCCTCCTCTTTCTTCTTCTGCTCCTCCTCTCTCTTCCTCTTCTCCTCTCGTAGTTTTCGGACTCGGGCCCTCGCCACCTGTCCCCTGCGGTGTCTCTGCAGCACCACCACTGCCTTTCGCTGTTTCACAAAGCGCTTTCTCAAAATGTGTCTCCTCAAATGCTTCTGCAGGGTGATGACGCTGGCACGGGCACGCTTGAAGAACTTTCTGTTACAAAGGGAAATTCAAAATGGTTGAAAGTAAATGCAGTATATTGAATTGTAAAAAGAGATAAAAGGGGTGGTACTTGGCAGAGAAGGTGAGGAGGTGAGCGCGGATTATCATGGCAGCTTGGCGCCTGATTTCATCTCGGTCTTTTTCCAAGCGCTGCTCCAGAGATTCTTTCATAAAAACCTACAAAAAATATATATTTGAATGAAAAATAGCATAAGTTGAAAGTTTATTCTGTGGTAAACTAAATAGATTCAAACTTTACTGTCAGCTAAAAGTCTGATAGCATTAGGCACTTTGAAGCCGCTGTACCTGATTTTTACTTCTTCAAAACAGAGCTAGTCCATTTTAAACAGTTTGTGGTGATCCAAAGTTATTCTCATTCTCATTTTCATCTCATTTACATTATGCATTCCTAAGCGTGTTTCACAACTTCAACCAGAGTTTTGCAGTCATGGTAATGCTAACAACAACTAGCATGCTAACAGAGTACTTGCTGATTCTCAGAGAATAACACAGTCTCATTTTATCTGTACTGGAGCAAAACAAATCTCTGCTACTGTCACTTTAAGTAGAAACAGTGATGATTTGTCGTACTTTTGTTTTGCCCAGCTGCCATTCCTTCTTGGTCTTGTCGTATTTGAACAGAAGGTCGGTGCTGTTCTTCTTATCGTCTCCATTCTTTGGCGCTTTGTCCTTGAGGATAATTTTATATCTGTTAAAAGAAAAAAATATGGGAAGAGTCTTCAATCAGAGTCGAGAGTAATGTTGAATTTACAAGTGTTTTTAAACTGGGGCGAAATATTATTTGGTCTTTTATGCTTTGTGGACACCAGCACTGAGATTAAATGTTTGTTTGCTTAGCAGCGCAGAAGTCAGTTACTAAAAAGTGGTTAAAGGCTGATGCCCCAAACCTGGACAATTGGCACAATCTGGTGTACTCCATGTTTGTCATGGAACAGATTACAATGTACAACAGACTTCAAATGGACAAATTTGACAAGATATGGGAGAAATGGAAATCATATATTCTGCTTAGAAGGCCAGAGTACATTTGATCATGTGACCTTCAATTTGATATAACTGCAACTGTATCCTGTTTCTTTCAGTGGAGAATTTGAGAAAAGTTTGGCCGCTTTATTATATAAAGTAGGTTGATTTGTGTCAAACGTTCAATATTTATGTGCAACAACAAGTCAACGCTGCACAGATTCTCTGGGAAGCTTCAAAACGGCTCTGTAGTCCGTATAGAACTTATTTGCTGTCAAGATCGGCAGCCCTATACAAAATAATACAACAGTCCGTATAAACTTATTTGCTGTCAAGATCGGCAGCCCTATACAAAATAATACAACCCAAATGACAATGGCGGCGCATACGGTAACTTCCGGAATAAGGTGAATATATTTTTAAAAATTTCAAAGGTCATCTGGACACTAATCGAGATGTTTTAACTCCCATCCGGAAGTCATTTTAAATTTACCTCAGTATATTTACCACTTACACACAAACAAATACTGTAAAATTATAAGGATTTTTTTTTTTTTTTTACCGTAAAAAGAAGTCTTTGAAAGTCCTGCGCACAGGAAACCCAGCGCGCCGGATCTTCACTGTCTCCAACATGCCAGAGTACCTCAGCTGGTTCAGAACTACCTCTGGGTCGAACTTGTTTGGATTCTACAGATAAATACATGTAATTAGATTTGAACATATTAACATAATGAGAGCGTCCGAAAGAAACAGATGACAGGATCGTGTCTCACCTTTTCCATGTTGGGTTTGATGCAGCGGATGAAGAAGGGGTTGGAGACGCTCAGGGTGGCCATCAGAGCGTGGAGAGAGTCCTGGGGAAACAGAGTGGACAGGTCACTGTACTTACTTAGTAGAGATCGACCGATATGGGTTTTTTCATGGCCCGATGCTGATTATTTAGACTCCAGAGTAACTGATGGTTGATAACCTCTGCCGATATTTTTGGATTGTAGGGCTGTAGTTCACTAAACAAATTCTTGGTTGATTAAAGACATGTCCTGCCGATCGATTATGCGACTAAAAAGGGGGTGCAGCAGAAGCTCTCAAAACTATTAGGTAACTCTGTTTATCTGACCCAAACTGCACTCACAAGACTGCACCTGCACAGTTAATGCAAAAACAACAATTTATGCAGAAAGACAGATGAAACTTGTGAATCATCGGTCTTTTTACAAATAAATACCAAAAAATACCAAATCTTCAGCTCACTCACTCACTAACTTCTCCTTGCTGCTGTTGTCCCACATAAATCCTCATCATCTAAATAGTCGACTATTACAAATTTTGCTCAACTAGGACGGCATCAACCGATTAATCGATTAAACAACAAAAAGGACTACAGCCCTATTGAGCCGATACGTTGTGCCAATTTTGATTATTTCCCCCAAATGATGCAATTTAAATTCACTAAAAACTCACCCGCAGTCATTTTCTACCACAAATCTATAAGACAGCTCTGTAGTCACGTTTTTGTTATTTTTTTGCACTCAAATATTCAAATAAAGTTTTATGTATATTCTTTAGGCAGCAGGTCAAAGGTCAGCCCGAACTAAATAGGCTGGCACGCTAAAAAATCCCAAAACTATTATATTGGCCTATTTCTAATAATTAGTTTCTGTTAATTTTATCTCTGTGTATAAGCGTTTTGTATAAGCTTTTTACAACAGCATCTGGTAAAAAGTATATGGTCTTGTATATGGTCTTTTCCACCTTCAAGTCACTCAAAGCACTTCACATCAAGGAACCACTCACCCATTCACACACACATTCATACTAAAGTGTACGCACATACGAGGAGCTGGATAAGAATGGATAAGCGTTTTGCCCAAGTACACAACAACAACAATGTTCTCCTGAGGGAACTGGGATTGAACCGGCAACCTGTGGGCCAGTGGGCCGCTCAACACGTCTGGTATATACTGGTAGAGGTTCTGGCACTCACCCTGAACTGGGAGCTGACAGTGGGCTTGCGTCTGGCTGTTCCCATCTTCTCCTCATTGTTCCTGCTGCCCACTTTCTCAAACAGGTCGTAGATGAAGTCCAGTCTGGGAGATATTGTTGTTTAAAATTGTTATTAGCATTTTAGAAAAGCCTGAGGTTTAACCTGAGCTGGAGACAGGTCAGAATTCCATGGTAGATGTGCAGATGTTTTGACCTGGTTTATGGTTAAAATCTCTGTAATTACTGGTCTTACTCATGAAACTAAACCTCGCAAAAAGTTCAACGTCTTCTTTGTCAGTATAAATGAACAAAAGTGAAATTATTTTATCACAATAGCTTCAAAAAGTGGTGCTATTATACAACCCCAAAGAGTTGTCAGTTGATGATAGGACTTAATTAATATGTTTGTGGAGCTAATCCCAGACAAATAATGATAAGGTTCACCAGCTCCTACGGATTTATATAGGCCCCTGCTCTCCATCTGAAATTATGACATCATCAGATTCTAGGGTTAGCGGGTTCATGGGTGGACAGGAAGGGAGGTGGGGCCTTCCTCCCTTCCTGGGTCTATGAGGTGTTACATCATAATGCCAATAACAATATAGCTGCACTGGGTGAATATGTAATTGGATGCGTCATATGGTGCGAGACATACCTGCTGTCTTTGAGCATGTTCAAAATATCATCTCTGAACGTGTCCCTGTTCTTCTCCAGGACGCCTTTGACGTCATAGAGTACCTAACAAACACAAGCAAGAGTACTTTTAAAGAAGACATATTGTGTTTTTGTTTGCTATATAGTTATAATCAATGACACACCGTAATTTTGTTGCTTAAGTAAAAGTACAGATACAGAGGTATAAAGTTTAAAGTATTTAAGTACCCGTGTAAAAATGTACTTTAGGAGTAAAAAGTTAAAGTATTTCATACAGGTGTTGCATGTTAAATGTCGTGATATTGATTAAAAACAGATTTTAGTCAATACTATGAATGTTTGCTCAAAGCCGAAGCTTGAACTCGAAAAACTTTAGTCAGGAGGTTATCACGAACATGGTAAAAATAACTATTTAAATCATATGAAAAGTGCTTTTTACTTTTCAGTCCTGTTAAAAAATGTAGTGGAGTAGAAAGTACAGATACCTGCTCTCAAATGTAGTGAAGTAAAAGTACAGTACTTCACTACATGAACTTCTTTACCTTCCACCTGTGCTCTTTTAATACAAGTGTGCCCCTCTCTCACCTCTCCAGCGTAGTGCTTGATTCCAAACTGGTGGTCTGCTAGCCTGGGCTTCACATAGTACGGGTTGGTCTGTGATAAACAAAAGTCACAGGTTAGATCTGAGATACAGAATATGTTTTATAAATCATATTCAAATGACTGACTGAATGTCGACTGTGCAGCTTCTCCAGCAGTGTGAAGTCTGTGCCTTTGGGAAATCGACTTTCCTCATTCACCAGAGCCAACAAGCCCAGTTTCTGTGGAGAGGATTTGTAAATGTGAATTAAAGAATAAAAAAACATGATACGCCAATATGACTTAGTTTTTTTTACTTAGTAGACTTTAGTAGTTGTAGGAAAATGTGTCCTTTGCGTCTGACCTACATTTCAATCAGTGTAATCAGTCAGGAGTTAGACCATGGAGACCACCTGTCCCTCTTTTAGTTGCTCTGCACAACTACTTAGGCCCCTGCCCCTTGTCCCACTTATTTTGAGTTCCACTTTCCACTATGCCACCAAGTATATGCAAAATACTTAAAAATACACGGTAATAAAAAGTGAATTCAACAGTATAACTATAACAATGTTCCTATTATTTACAAATAGAATGAACTCTTAAAATAAAAATCTTACTTTCTCAATGAGATCCAGGCACTCAGCATTGTCCATCCAGTCAATGGCATCCCACTGGACCCCCTCCCTGTACAAAAATAATAATAGTTGTTACATATTTATTTATTAGTTAAAGCTACACTATGTAACTTTTCCGGTAGGGGTGCGCGCCATCAGCTTGACTTCATGAAGATGTTATTGTTGTGCTTTAAATGTTCCACATTTATATGTGTCTATAACTTTTATTTAATTTTGCTGAAATGAACCTTTAAAACATGCATTCTTACTGTGAGCGGTGTTGCCACTTCACAGATCTGACCCGTAACCTTTCCTGCTGGCATTATGCTATTTTCTGATCTATGTTATAATGTTGTTTACTCATCAAAAACATAGCCAGAGTTGTGTTTTGTTTCATTCATTTAACACACAAACCCTGCATATTTATATATATTTATCTTCTATCAAACAGAAAACACTCTGTTCCACCTTGTGATGTCATGTGGTAATACAGGAAATGCTCCACTGTGTTTTTAAACTCTATACACCTTCACTAGAATCATTTTCAGCCCTGGAACTTCCAATCTCTACTGAACTAAAGGTAAAAGGTAGTTGTTAACTTGAAAATTATGACATCACAAGGTGGAACAGAGCATTTTGAGCTTTGGAGATGTAGACAGACTAATAATAAAGTATTACTCATACATGAATGATGGAGATGTAACAGACTAATAATAAAGTATTACTCATACATGAATGAAACAAAACACAACTCCAGGTATGTTTTTGATGAGGTGACAACATTATAACATGGCTTAGAGCTCACAAGAGTCAATTTTGTGTAATATAGGACCTTTAACATAACATTTCAGAAAAGTTACACAGTGTACCTTTAATACATCGTTATGGTTACTAGACCTGTTGTACTCCAGCTGCTCCAGAGAGAAGATATGTTTATTGAAGTACTCTTGTAGCTTCTCATTGGCGTAGTTGATGTTAAACTGTTCAAAGCGATTCACCTAATGCAAAATATAAAATACAAGTTTAACATAACAGTATTCAGTAAGTAGGTACCGGTACTGCAAAGTAAAATCAAAATATACCTCAAAATTCTCAAAACCAAATATATCCAAAATTCCAATGGACTTGAAATTCTCCTTCCCTTTGATTTTCTGGTTGATTTTGAGTATGATCCATGAGAAACACTGGGAGTATAACGCCATGGCAACCGAGTCCCGAGAATCAACAGCCTGGAGGAAAACAAAAGAAGTGGTTAGTGCCAGTGTTCATTTTGCTGATTTAAATATTTTTGTCATAATTTTTGTCATAATTTTTGTTGTATTTTTGTGGACTAAAGTGAAATAAAAACAAAATAAAATGTAATCCTAATAACTAAACGTTTGACAAAAAGTACATACATTTCCATTGACCAAAACTATGAATAGATATTTATAGATATTTATGACAATAAAAACTAAACAGAAATGAATGAAAGAGTGAGAACTAGATCCAAGTTAAAGTGATAATACATAACTTTTCTGGAGGAGGAAAGTCTATTTTTCGTCAAAAAAGCTACATACTGGGGCTTTAAACGTCCCTATATTACGCTATTTTCTTATCCGTTTTAATGTTGTTCCCTCATCAAAAACATAGCCGGAGTTTGTTTCATTCACACATGTTTAACACACAAACCCTGCATATTTAGGCTGAGTTCTTTTCTTAAACTGAAAACACTCTGTTCCACCTTGTGATGTCACGTGGTAATACAGGAAGTGCTACTGTATTTTTAAACTCCATACACCTTCACTTGAATCATATGGATAATTTCAGTCCTGGAATTTCCTATCTCTACTGAACAAAAGATAAAAGGCAGCTATTAACTTGAAAACTACCACTACATGACATCACAAGGTGGAGCAGAGCATTTTGAGCTGTGGAGATGTAGACAGACTAATAGTAAAGAGCTGTGGAGATTAGACAGACTAATAGTAAAGTGTTACTCAAACATGTGTGAATGAAACAAAACACAACTCCAGGTCTGTTTTTGAGGAGGTAACAACATTATAATGGTTAAAAGCTCACAAGAGTCAATTTTTCATAATATAGGACCTTTAAATATTTGAATCCCAAAGCCCCAAACCAGACCATATATAAACATACTGAATTTATCATAGTAAAAATATGGTTGGCAAAAACTATTGTGGTCCTTTTCAACCAAAGACTAAAATAAAATTAAAATGTCTTGTCAAAAATGAACAGTGATTAGAGTCGTTGTGCCGTAGTAGCCATGTTGTATCGTTCAGAGGAGGGAGGGGCGCTAACCTGCTCGATGGTGAGGGGGGAGCAGATCTCTTCTCCCCTCAGGATAATAGATCGCTGTGTCAGCACTTCAGACAGTTGGAAGGCGTCCAGCCCCAAGAGCTCACTGGCGTTCGTGACCACTGAAAGATAAGGAGAGTAAAAGGAGTTAGACTTAGTTATATTATAATGGTTATATAGTAATTTCACTGAACACAATTGGTAAACCACAAAATCTGCAGTTTTTGAAGTACCACAGTTTCCTTCACAAACAACAGAATCTCCTTGTATGTATTGTATCCCAAAATGTTCAGCCCTATTGTGCACATTCTAAACACATCCTGGAGAATTACAACATGAGACATTTTTGAACCCAAGACATATGAGCCAGAGTCTGATTTTTTTTTTAAATGATCCTAAGTAAGTACGGAGCAGTAGGCGGAGATAGGGGGTAGGTGAAACAGACATTTTCTGAGCACTCAAGCCTCAAATGCAGGACAGTACAAGACGATGCTTAAACATGCTTGAATCAATCAAAATAGGGGGAGAGAGGGAGTGAGAGAAAGAGAGAGAGAGTGAGAGAGGGGGTGAGAGAAAGAGAGAGAGAGTCAGAGAGGGGGTGAGAGAAAGAGAGTGTGTGAGAGAGAGTATGAGAGACAGGGTGAGAGAACGAGAGAGAGCGTGAGAAAGGGGGTGAGAGAAAAAGAGAGAAAGAGAGTGTGTGAGCGAGAGTATGAGAGACAGGGTGAGAGAAAGAGAGAGAGTGAGAGAGGGTGAGAGAAAGCAAGAGAAATAGAGTGTGTGAGAGAGTATGAAAGACAGGGTGAGAGAAAGAGAGAGAGCGTGAGAGAGGGGGTGAGAGAAAGAGAGAACAAGAGAGGGTGTGAGAGAAAGAGAGAACAAGAGAGGGTGTGAGAGAAAGAAAGAGAATGAGAGAGGGGGTGAGAGAAAGAGAAAGAGAGTGTGTGAGAGACAGTATGAGAGAGAGGGAGTGAGTGAGAGGGAAAGGTTGAGAGAGTGTTAGTGAGAGAGAGTGAGAGAGAAAGAGCATTAGAGACAAAGAGTGAAAGCGAGAGAGAGTGAGAGAGATCGAAAAAGGGGAAAAGTGTATGAGAGAGAGAGTGACAGAGAGGAAATGAGTGAGAGTGAAAGGATGAGAGAGAAAGAATGAGAGAGAGTGAGAGAGGGAGAGAGATACACGATAATGTCTGAACATGCTTGAAACTATCAAACTATAACTATGAGGAGAACTTTCTTGATCTCGTCAGAAGGAGGCCCAAAACAAACTGGCGTACATCACTATAGTTTTAGTTACCTTGCTTGGTGGTGATCTGAGCGCCCCCTGCTGTCATGAACTCGATGTTGCCCAGCTGTAGGACCCCAGACAGCAGCTTGAACATGTCTCGGCTCTCCTCCTCGCTGAACTGCAGCACCTTCAGGGCTTCCTATATTCACAACAGAAATCAATACTGAGACTCTACCAGAGGCTTATCAGGCTGCTCTAACTATAAGGCTCTAATGCTCTGTGTAAATACTGACAGTGAATGTGTGGGGCCTTATAGATGCCAGATGGTGAATAAAAGCAAAAAAATATATTAATTCATAATACAGAATGGATAAATGAGCAGAAAGTGTAGTAAAGTAATTAAAATGGTCAAGATTTGTGCAAGCTTGACGAAAATCATGACAAGACATTAAACTTTACAACTGCGTCAATATAAAAAACAAGTAGATAATTTGCTTCCAGGGTTCTATCAGAAGCATCAGAGGTGATCAATTTAAGTGGTGTTCAAAACAGCTAAGTTGCAGTTTGAATATGAGTTTAGCAAACCTGCTGACACCTTACTTGTTTTAAGATCAAATTTGTGACTACACTAGGACCGAACCTAGAACTAAACCTGGGCTAAACCAGGACTAAACCAAGTCTACACTGGAGTTAAGCCTGTCTCAAGTCTGAATGCACCATAACTTGTTTGGGTTTTACAGCTTAAACCACCAGAAGACAATTGGAAGTATTTCATGCCTATTAAGGTGTTTCCGTTCAATTTTTTATTTTTATTATTTTTTAAAGTTTTGTATCATTTATTATTAATGGTAAATGGTCACATTTTTATATAGCACTTTTCCACCTTCAAAGCACTTTACATCAAGGAACCACTCACCAATTCACACACACATTCATACACCAGTGTATGCGAAGTGGCAAGGTGGGTTAAGTGTCTTGCCCAAGGGCACAACCACAGTATTCATTTGTGGGAGCTGGAATTGGACCAACAACCTGTGGGTCAGTGGATCTGACCGCTCAAAGAATGATGTTCATGTCGAGAGCGGAATTCAAACCGCCAACCTTCAGATCGGTGGGCAAACACTCAGACACAGTTACTGTCTACCACTCTCTGTTACTACATTGCAAACACCCAACTCTGTCAATACTAAATAGTACGAGTACAGATGTATTTATTACAACTTATCATTAAAGTAACCATATAGATCAAGTATTTCCCCAAAACATGGATCCTGATACACAATACACAAAAAGAAAGAAAATGATTTGCCCTCTAAGCTTAAATTTGTACTATGTAACTTCACTGGTGGAGGATCTGCCATCTGCTTGTCTCCATGGGAATGTTATTGCTTTGCTTGGAATATTCCATAGCATGGCATTAAACAAACACATCCCCTTGCTGATGTTTTATTCCTCAAAAATGACTTGGAAAAACGTGTATCTTTACAGAGAAACATTTTATCCACAGGAAAAACATCTCCATGGAGACAAGAAGGTGGCACACCCTCCACCAGAAAAGCTACATAGTGCACCTTTAAGACGTACATAAAATGTGAAATGTAATTTAACTCTATTATGTTCATATCATCATAAGTGTTTGCTGATGCTCACCATGACACTGTTGAAAAGCTCCTTGTCGTTCAGGCTCTTGTCTTTACAACATCCCGCCTGACTGAGGTAGTGGAAAGACTCAGCTCCTTCTTCCAAAAAGTACTGGCCTGAAAACATATTTATAATCATAGAGATGTAACAGGTATAATTATGTAATGGGAATACCCTAAGTTATATTCGTTCATTGTTACTAATGTGTTGGCTGACTTACTTCTGTGCTCCTTTGTAGCCCCTGCCAATAGTGCGTAGAAGATATGGTAGTTTCTCTCCCCTGGGTTTTGCCGTACAACACGATTCTGCAGCAAAATCAATACAACAAAACACATTTCAATGAGATTTACAGTAAAGACATATCATTTTTAATAAGTCTGGATTGGATAGGTGCAGCACATGTCCTCAGGCAGGTTACCTTCTCCAGTAAATCTGTGACGCAGGGTCAAGGTCATCACATAAATAAATGTATTTACTGTCCAGTGAAGTCGGTGTTACCCCGGGCTCAGACTGCAGAAGGTGAAACTCTGGATTATTTCCACTGGGAGTCTATTCTGACCAGACTCTGGAGCCCTCAGCACACTTTTCACTTAATAAATTAACAGTGGCGTGAACATGTGGTCTTGTGTGTGCAGCCTTTAAAGACGGTGACACAGCAGCACGGCGACGCTTTGAGGGTCACAGCACAACTAAAGTGCTCCACACTGCAGACGCAGCTGGACCGGGTGTAGTCTGAGTCTGAGTGAGGTGTGATAGAGCCGTATAAGTGAAGGATACAGTCGATGACACAGCCTCCCTGGATGTTGCCACACTCAGAGAAGTGCAGCTGGATGAACTTCCCAAAGCGACTGGAGTTGTTGTTGTAAACAGTCTTAGCGTTTCCAAAGGCTTCCATTATGGGGCTGTAGACACAAAAGGAGCGGATTATAGTATTTATCAGAGCTATTTATTCCCTCAACACAGAGCTGTTACTGAAATTGGTGCAAATTGGATTAAAAAAGAAAAATCTCTGTTGGTTTATTATTAGCTAACTGTGAGTTTCACAGTTTCTATTGGAAGTTGTATTTTATCCCTACTAGCATAGCATACTGTTCCTGTGTTCTTGAGGTAAGACCCCTGCACCATTACAGCAAGACAATAGGAATAATGGACTTGAGTATAAAGTGCTTGTCTAGATGAAGATCTGTTTAGTGTAGTGGACAATACTAACAATCTGCTATTACAAATCTTTGAAGGAAAAAGCTGTTTAAAATGTGTTTGGACGTGACTGAATTGATACTGATGAATATGTTCATAACCTGCTCTGTACAATGGCCTGCTCCACCCGTGTGCTCTTCTCTGAGGCGGGGGTCCCGGCTGAGTTCTGACTCATCACCGACAGGAACTGGAGCAACAGTTTGGTGCTCTCAGTTTTCCCCGCTCCGGACTCTCCACTGAAACAGACACACGTGTACACACAGAGATGGAGAGAGAGAGAGAGAAAGAGAGAGAGAGAGCGTGTGAGAGAGAAAGAGTATGAGAGAGAGGAAATGAGTGAGAGTGAAAGGGTGCAAGAGAGAAAGAGTGGGAGAGGGAGAGAGACAAGGGATAAAGGGAGAGAAAGAGTG
>KN486562.1:14263-26774 GCA_000787095.1 Periophthalmodon schlosseri
GAGAGAGAGGAGAGAAGGGAGAGAGACAGGAAGGAGAGAGAGAGGGAAAGAAAAAGGAAGGACAGAGACAGAGGAGAGGCAAGGACGAGAGAGAGACACAGAGAGATGAGACAGAAAGGTTAGAGAAAGGGGAGAGACGGGGGAGAGAGAGAGAGAAAGAGAGAAAGACAAAGAGAGAATGAAATAGACTGTTAATCTGATGAACAGGCCCTGACCTTCAGTGACCTTCCAGTATCTCATTTAGTGTGATTAATGCATGTGGAGCTTTGATATCTGCAGCAGGAGCAGTCTATCTCAGCCAGTGACTAAACACACAGTGTAATTGTAATCCAAAATACGAAAAAACATTAGACAAAACCAGCTGAATAATGTGCCAAGTCAGTTTAAACAAATAAAAGTCTCCATGATAACCTAACAATGCTTAAAAACAATATCTATAAATGTAACCTATGTAATTTTTTTGTAAAATTAGGTAGCATGTTCTCTTCAGGTTTTGTAATTGTAGTAGTATTTGTAGTAGTGGCAACAGAATAGTAGATGGCAGTAGAAGTAGTTTGCCTGACAAATTCAGAATGATCTCCCATCTGTATTTTTTATAGAGATTGACTTCAGTCTGGTCCCCACATCCTCTGTTGCATCTCATTGGTCACCTGTGATTTACAAATAAAATCAAATTTATCTCACCTCAGATTAACAGAGTTTAGTGCTTCGCTCACTGTCTGCAGAAATCCGCCATGTTTTTCAGCCCCCTACTACATTTTTTTCCTGTATTTTTTTCTGATACGGGTGGACCATGCCTGTCCCTGAATGGCTAATCCACCTGTCAATCACACCCATCTGAAAACGGGGAGACTCACCGGTGACCAGAATCACATCTTCATAAAGTATTGAAGAAGTGTGTATTCTGGATCCCAGGCAAAGAACTAGTAGAAGAACTTGAAGTGTAGTACTAGTAGTTCCCATAATAAATAAATGTATTCTGCTATTAAAAAAAATCATAACATTCAAGTAGTAATTAAGCTGCACTATGTAACTTCCACTACTGGCTTGTCTCCATGGCAATGTTATTACTTTGCCTGAAATGTTCCACAAAATTAAACTTATCTATCTCTCTGTACTTTTGTTGCGCAAAAGCATGCACTCTTACTCTTACTTACTTTGAACTGTCCCTCCACTCCACAGAGCTGACCTGTAACTTAGCCTGGTGTAAGAAAAGTTACATAATACACCTTTAATTTGCTGTCTATTATATTTATTTAGTCTAATAACCACGCACTGTCCTTTCATCAACTAAAATCAATTTGTCTGAACAGCTCCTTTCGCATAACCTTGTATTTTATTAGGTCCACATAGGCAATCAAACACTCCATTAGGTGTATTAATTATCTTATTTGTATTGTTGCCTGGAGACCAATGTGGGCCAGGGCGTATGAAATTCTCCGCACCTGATAAGGACACACTGGCTGTCGTGGCGTTTCCAGATGCAGCGGTAGCATTCATTAGCCACGGCGAAGATGTGAGGGGGGAGCTCTCCAAACTGGTGCCTGGAATACTGGTGCACTCTCTCCAGGTCGTACAAGCCCGAGATCTGCTTGTACGGGTTCACTGCGGCCAGGATACTGCCGATGTTGGTCTGGGGAAACAGAGCCAAAACAGGTACTTGAGAGTAGATTGTACCTTGCAAAAAAGAGAAATAAAGCTATATTTTTACAATTTTTTTATAATAATAATAATTGTACTTTAAAGGGCCCATATTGCGTTATTTTCTGATCTATGTTCTAATGTTGTTTCCTCATCGCAAACATACCTGGATTTGTGTTTTGTTTCATTCACACATGTTTAACACACAAACCCTGCATATTTAGCCTGTGTTCTTCTCTTAAACTGTAAAACCCGGTCCACCTTGTGATGTCATGTGATAAGACAGGAAGTGCTCCATGATGTCTGTAAACTCCATACACCTTCACTAGAATCATTTGGATGATTTCACCCCTGGAATTGCCAGTCTCTACTGACCTAAAGGTAAAAGGTAGTGGTAGCTGAAAACTACCGCTTCATGACATCACAAGGTGGAACAGAGCATTTTGAGCTTTGGAGATGTAGACAGACTAATGCTGCAGGAGTACTCAAAAGAAACAAAACACAACCCCAGGTATGTTTTTGATGAGGTAATAACATTCTAACTTTACTAAAAGCTCACATGAGTCACTTTCACTTAATATAGGCCCTTTAAACACCTCTTAATGCATTCATTCTACTTTGTGGTAATAAGCTATTTTTACAGCAACTGCTGCCCAAAGGCCAATCTATGCCATCCAACTTTGACCAATCCCTCACTCACACACCACATCCGTACATAGACAAAGTGTCTGAAGTGTCTTGCCTAAGGACACAATAACAGTATGCAATGGTCAGAGCTGGGATCTAACTGCCAATCTTTGAGTGGGTGTAAACTGTACAATTAGCTTGTACACTAAAATACTAACCAAAATACCCAGGTTGAAATATTTAAGTAACACTTTATGATGACTACACCTAGTCAGCCTTAATAAAATATCAACCAAGAAATAATAATAATAATAATTCATTTATTAAACGTCCTATATTATACCAAACTGACTCTTGTGAGATTTAACCCATGTTATAATGTTGTTACCTCCTCAAAAACATACCTGGAGTTGTGTTTTGTTTCATTCACACATGTTTGAGTGACACTTTATTATTAATCTGTCTACACCTCCAAAGCTCAAAATGCTCTGTTCCACTTTTTGATGTCATGTAGTGGTAGTTTTCAAGTTAACATCTAAACTTTACCTTTAGTTCAGTCGAGATCGGGAGTGTTTTCTGTTTGAGAGAAGAACTCAGCCTAAATATGCAGGGTTTGTGTGTCCAGGTATGTTTTTGATGAGGAAACAACATTATAACATAGATCAGAAAACAGTGTAATATGGGCCCTTTAAGAATGATCCGGGCTTAGTAACTGCCTAACCTTAACCTCTTAATTAGACAGTTACAAAGCCTGAATCATTTTAATGAACTATTTGTTATTTTATTAAGGCTAATTAAGGGGTATTCATTTTAAAGTGGTACCAATCTTTTCTCTGTATTGTTTTGGATAGTGTCTCTTCATCTAAGGATATGACAAGCCAAATCACTGCATTTGAGATTTGAACATGAAGTTAGGCTGCACCAAGCAATAACTCGCAATCATCTGGCAGCGTTCGGCAGTAACTCATAGGTTTCAAAGGCAGTCGTCCAAATGACCTACTGTGGCTCTGTATTATTATTTAGCACGACGGTGGCTACTATTTATACGCTACGTAAATAAAACACAACAGATAATATTTACTACAATTCAAAATATTGTAAAGGGGTGGATAGAAACCCTGCGGTCCTCATCTGTGTGAAGGCGATCTGATATACGGTGTACTTAAAGAGAATCAATGAACCTGTAAAATATGCCTGGGCTAGTTCCAAATAGCATTTAATGTGTCAGCTAATGGAAGCCGGACAAAAGCTGGATGAAACAATGATGCATCACTGTGTTAAGTCAGCACTAAAAGTTACAGAGCCCCTTGATCAATATATAAATAAAAAAACACTGCCTTTAGTGGTCATTTGAAATATAGGTCACCATCAATATTATATAAAAATATGAACATGGCCTACTTCTTATATTAATCAATCTCTAGTCTGTGCTGCTGATATTAATCTGGATAGAATTTGGTAAATCCAGTCCGTTGTAGGGAGTATTATACCTCTCATGACGTGGACCAAGAGGGCTAGGACTGAGCTGGCAGTGTGGGGCTGGCATAGCGCATAAATGCAATTTGTCTATCACCAACGTGTACTGTTCTTTTGTCCTTGGGCAAGACACTTCACCCATGTTGCCTATGCATGATAGAACCTCCAAACTTTATGAGGTGATAAGTTTTCAATCTAGTCGTGTACTTGATTGGGGGTATTTTAATGTCTGTAATAAAACAACACAAGTAATTACAGAGCAGTGGGCGGGGATAGGGGGAAGGTGAAAACTGAAATTTTCTGAGCATTCAAGCCTCAAAAGCACAACAATACAGGATTATTCAAACATTCGTTAATCAATCGAAATACTTCTCTAAACTAGGGTTGTCAAAAGTAATGAAAATCAAATCCTAATCGATACTAAAACTAGTGTCGACACTAGACTAGAGTAAGTATCGATACTAAAAAGTCCCATTCACAGGACAGAAATGAACCTTTCCTGAATATCTTTAGAATGATCTTGAGCTGTATCAGAACAAGTATAAGACACATAGACTAGTATACGCCCACGGACCACTATGGAACCTACCTGGACGTCTGGAAGTCTATTCCTTAGTATCGAAATCGAGTTTGAAATTTTAGTATCGTGACAACACTACTTTAAACTAATCTAATGATGAAAGAACGCTGTTACTACATGGTTAAAAGCTCATAAAAGTACATTTCACAGAACATGCCTCCTTAATGAACCATATCTGCTCCCGGTTCGAATGAGTCAAACTTCAAATGTCACCTGCAATTGCCATCTTTTATAAAATATCAAAGAGCATTCGGGGGCACACTGTGTTTTTAGAAATTGCTAAATGTTAGGTCAGCGCCCATTCACTGTCATACTCCCCTGTATTTGCCCAAAGACTGCAGTCAGTGATATGCATGACACAGAAAGAGACCCGCGCTGTGGGTGAATTCTTGTGATCAGTTTAGGGGAAATCCTCGTATGGATAATATTTCACCATCTAGATTAGATCACATAGAGAGAGACTGACTGCTGGACTATAATCCTTCAGGTTTGATACTGTACAGGCTGCGGCTAGTGCGCCTGACAGTTCTATGTGATAAAGATGGAAATACTGTAACACAATCACATCCAGGCAGTTAGTGGTCAGAAGTGGAATTGAAATTAACTGAGTTGAGTCTGTAAAAATCCATAGCAGGAGTCATGTCTCACACATTATTATATAGTGATTAGTGGGTCTTTCAAAATAATAATACTGGAATAATTGAATTCTCCCTGGCATTTAATACTAGCTAGACCGGATATCTTGGTGTTTTATTGTTCTTTCCTATGTATCATGTTATCTGTATTTTTGGGGTTTTTTTGTTGACTTTTACATGAAGTACTTTGGTTAGCTGAAGTTGTTTTAAATGTGTTATAGAAACTAACTTTTGAATTGAACTGAATCGTATTTTGGAAATGAATTACAAATGAAATGTCACCTCATTGTCTCCCTTCTGCAGAACTAAGATGTATTTTCATAGGCAAAATTAACCAATTCAGATTATTTGTTACAAATTAAAACAGACTTTTTAGAGTGAAAAATTGTTCTTAATGCTCTTGTGAGTTTTAAGCCATGTTATAATGTTGTTACCTCATCAAAAACATACCTGGAGTTGTGCTTTGTTTCATTCACATATGTTTGACTAACCCTTTATTATTAGTCTACATCTCCAAACCTCAAAATGCTCTGTTCCACCTTGTGATGTCATGAAGCCAATTTTGTGTAATATAAAACCTTCATTATAATGTTATCTACAAACAAAGTAGCTAGCATTTGACAGGGAGTAGTGCTAACGGCTGCACTCACGTAGATGCTGTCCTTCTGGTAGCGCTGATACAGGTTGTGCATGATGGCCGCCTCGTGGAGCTCAGCCAGGGCCGACATGTCCTCCACTCCATCAATACTGGACTGGTGCATGGCATAGACCTTCTCCCTTGTGACCTCCGCTGTCTGGAGGTACAGCACCTGCACACAAAAGGAGCACACGTTCAATCAGTAAGTAATCAATACCTTGCAACGTCCTGACACAATTTAATTACAACGTCTGAATGTATGAATTTACTATGAATTAATGGCCCTGTACCCGATTTTTTTCCCCATGTATTTGAGCAAATTTTGTCTTGCCCCAGCACAGATATATTGTATAAGCAGCTCTTGAGGTCAAAATAAGTCTATTGCGTATTGTCTGCATCTAATTATAAAGCATATTTAGAAAGTGTGCGTTAGCATGCTAGTTGTTATTAGCTTTACCAACGTGCAAAACTCTGCTGTGGTCTCTGAAAGTAGAGAAAAGCGCGAGAATTAGGTGACACACAAAGAGAGGCAGAGTAACAGATCTAACGTGACACCTTAACTCACCCATAGGTAGAGCCTCGGGGTGCACAGGCCATGCTAACACCACACCTAGCATGCACAAGCACACATAAGATAATAGCCTATGTTACTATTTTAAGTCACATTTCACCGCAAGCCAAAATAAACAAGATACGAGAGGCTAGTATTTGATAGCTCAAACATTGTGTTATCAGTATTTTTGATAAAGAAAGATTAAAAAGCTCACATGTAAACAAAAATGTAAATGTACTCCAACCTAGAATTTGAAATTAGCCAAAGGCCGGAGCCTTAAAATTTCAAATGTTTTCCCCTCAACACAGTTACCCCAGACAGCAGCCATTTTGCTATATTAGCTACTATGCTAGCAAATCCTCATTTTTGTTGATATATCATTTCTCAGTCAGATTAAGTTTTGGGTTGGGGTTAGGAAGGTCAGACACATTAATTACAACACAATTCATAGAAAAACATTTACATACATTAGAGATCAAATAATAGGTTTCTTTTGTCATAGCCAATGCCAAAACCGATTGTTTAGAATCCAGAGAAACAGGTAGATGTTAAGATTTCTGTATTGATATGTAGGTCTGATTTAGATTTTTTTTTAAATTTAATTAACTACAAACTCACCCACCACTCTTTTTTTCACCACAAACCTTTCAGAGAGCTGTGCAGTCACGTTTTATTCAGTCATCTTTTTTCTCTGAAGTATTCTTTAGGCAGCAGGTTAGCTAAAACAAAATATCTTATAAAATAAATAACTTATAGGCTAGTCAATATGCTAAAAAGTACAAATATCGGCCAAACTATACATCGGCCTCTCTCCGATCTCTCACATACATAGACATTATTACAGTCAA
Organism: Periophthalmodon schlosseri; assembly: GCA_000787095.1. Classification (NCBI taxonomy): domain Eukaryota; kingdom Metazoa; phylum Chordata; class Actinopteri; order Gobiiformes; family Gobiidae; genus Periophthalmodon; species Periophthalmodon schlosseri. The sequence continues at coordinate 21,261 of KN486562.1, forward strand.
GTGGGCCTATAGATTTTTAACAATGTGGATTAGCAATTAGCAATAACAATTATTTTTGCAACATACTACAACTACCCTAGCCAAATTTGCAACACTTCCTTGCTAGCTTGTTAGCAGTGCTGGCTAAAAGGGCATTTGTGCTGAAACATTAGCAGCAGATGTTGTGTCTGTCTGCTGAGAGAGGGAGAAGGGAAGTGCTGGAGGCGTTTAGACATCTTGCACTTAAATAAATCTACTTCTCTCCACTTAAGAGCTCTTCATTGAGGCTATGCTAGCTCAGTGCAGAGCTGCTGCGTGCAGACAGATCTCACGGCTAGAAAGCACCCATCCAACTGTGTACAACTCAAATGTATGTGACCTACTAACACAAACCTGAGTACTACTAGCTTGAATATAGCAAGACAAAATTTTCTGGACAGTAGCCTATGCAGATAAGATTGAATCACTAGTCTCTCTCAAGTGAGTGAGGCGTGTTGACCTAATTATTTCTCATTCCTGGTCTCTGGTTTGACTGGGTTTATTTAGGCCTATTAAATGCGCCACAATCTTTTTATTATATGAACAGTCTGTAGGTGTTACCCATTATTTGCAGTACAAACAAAAAGCACGAAAGAGTGAAGGTATTAAATCTGGATTAGTGATGTGATGTTCATGAACGAGCCAGCTCTTTTAACGCGAATGGTTGGAACCGAATCTCGTGTTTTTTCTTTCAAATTTGTATACATTTTACACTGATTAACACTGAACCAACACAAGAATCAGCACAGAAGCAGAGCAGCAAACAAGAGTGAGAGCTTTGTGAACAAAAAACATATTTGACATTATAACGATTAGTTTTTAATTATTATTATTATTGTACAGCAATGTTTTATTTAGATTATGCAGAATTTGAAAGGATAAACACACTCCCGCTCTCAGTTTGAGCCATTTTAAACAGATCTGAGCCTTGGACATTTCTCTTTGTCATTAGTTTGTAGATAACATGAGTTCTCACTTTGGCTTCTGTCATAATAATTAAATAGTAAAAGAGCCAGTCTTTTGAACGGCTCTTTGAAATGAACGGATCCAAAAGATTCAGATCCCGTAAAAGAGTCAAAAGTCTCATCACTAATCTGAATACATTAACATAAATATTGCAATAACGATCCAAGGTAGTAGTAGAAGAAGTAGTAGCCGTATTTATGTTTGGGATTCCATTGCAAACAAACTGTACATGTTCAGGAACATTAACAATTGACAGTATATTGAAATATGAACAGCTAAAATGAAATAAGATAATACAGCAACTGCGAATTCCAACATTTGTAGCCATTAAAATTGCTATTTCGATAAGAAGTCTTGCAGTCTTGTTAACGTGGTCCCTGCCTCACACAAGAATCTGGGGTAGGTTTGACTTATCCAAATCAGTAGAAGAAAATTCCATTAAAAAGATGTCTTGTGCTTGACTGTCGTAGTATTAATACGTAGATCGTAAAGCTTATGTTATGAATTTCAATTAATAGCTCTGACAGGTACGCCCATTTTCTCCTCTCCTTTTTGGTAATATTTCAGCTATAGTGTGTAGCGACCCTCATTCTCATCACCCTCTCCAGAGATATTTTTCTTAACTAATCTAATCATTCTGTCACTTTAAAGATATTCGTATAGGCTAGATTTTTATATATTTAAACACTACATTACAGTTTCTGCTCCGTTTATAGACCAAAGTAGAGGTGTGCAGCATATCAAAATTATGGATAACATCAATAATATTTTGAATATCAGGACCATACATCATTAAAAATACTAAATCTAAATATGCTGCAAATGTATCTGTACTTTCTACTCCACTACATTTTTTATTTTTTATGATAGTTTGAAACCTGCTGAAAAGGCTGAGGGCTTTATTTTTTATCAAGGTCACGCGCTCACGTTTGAGCAAACAAAAATATACAAATAAAAACGGCTAGGGAAAAAAAAAAATTCAATTGTTTCTGTTGAACAAAAGTCAGCACAAATCTTTATCAAAATCACTACATTTGAAGCCTTATTAGATCTCAAACTCTGCGCAAAACACTTTTTAAGTACATTTTTAAACGGGTACTTTTATACTTTTACTTAAGTACATTTTTTCATGTGATATTTTTACTTGAGTATTTTTTTTGCTCCGGTATCTGTACTTTTACTTACAAAATTGAGTACTTCTTCTGCCACTGGGCAATACTCTCCAAAGTTATTAATTTTTTCCAATATCGCTCAACCCTTGACCAAAAGCATTTTTTTTTTATCTTACACTAACACACACAAACGCACATGTTTCCCATCACTGCCATCGATCACATGGTCCTCAGGGTGAGTGGCTGTCTGATATGATGCATTCCACTCATAAGGCAAGTTTATTTGTATAGCACAGTTCGTACACAAGGTAATTGCTTTACAGAATAAGAAAGATGTTAAAATCACAATACAACAAATCAAAACATAAATAATCACAAATAATCATCATAAAATTAACATTAAAGGAGAAGAGCGCAGAAGAAAAACCTTTCAGTCATAACACGCGTGACCTCCATGCATATGTTTAGCATGTGTTTATGGGCACACTCTGGTTTATTGACACGCTTAATTAACTGAGGACATGCTTGTTAGTCCAAGATGCTGCTGACGAGGCTGACGAGGCTACGCACTTAGGGCAGCATCACTTCACAGTAGCAGATATAGAAATTTGTTGGGGCTGTAACGATTATGTCAATATGATGAAGAAATATCAAAAGTCAAATCTGAATATAGTAAAAGAAAATAAAAAATCAACTCAGTCAACTGGACACTGCCTTATATCTGTCTGAAGGGAGGAGCTTACTACACTGAAACTAACACACCTGGACGACGGACATACCTGGACGACTGACGGATTACACAGACATCAAATCTAAATGTATCACCATAAACATATTTAAATATTTTGAAAGCTGGGACAACTTATAGATCACAATTCAACTAACTAACAACTAAGAAAAATATAATAGGGACATGTACATTTAAGTTATTAGCTTATGTAATGTATAGTATGAAAAAAACTGAAATGCATTAAACACTGTGATTGGTGTCTTTTTTGGCAACAACAGGAGTGAAACATGTTGTGATGTCATGATTTCATGTTTCCAGCTTAGGTGTCTTTTTGAGGCGCTAACTTAAAACATCACCAAGAACAAAAAGCACATGATATTATAATGTTACATCTACAACTTTCCACCTCTGTCAAATGCATCTGGTTCTGTTCATTCCTTTGTAGAGAAGGTTTCAGAGGTAGTCATCTGTACACTGGTTTTTTTTTTGTTTTTTTCCTCCCATTCAGAAGCCATTTTCAATTTGATGGGGCTTGTCTGAGGAGGCTTCTGTAAACAGCTGGTACATTAATCTTCAGTCCACCATTTCTGTTCAAAGAGATATTCTCTTTCTTCACAAAAATAGCTTCCTTCACACCCCTTTAGTGTTGTCACGATACTAAAATTTAAAACTCGATTTTGATACTTAAGAAAAGACGGGATATTCTATACCAATTTTGATACCCAAATTATCATTTTAAAGGCCATTTTTAGACATTAGTGATACTAAAAATAATATTATACCATGTGGTCTTACACTAGTTCTGATAAACCTCAAGATAAAAGTGTTCAAGAGTATTGATACCTGCTCAAATGAGTATCTTGTTTCGACACTAGTTTTTGTATCGATTAGTATCCAATTTTCGATACTTTTGGCAACCCTACGCTGCTTTCAAATCTATTTTTGGCTTCAAATCTGCACGTCACTGTCTTCAAATGAGTGGTTTGTAGCTGTAAGATGAAGCTGGACCACAGACTGTAACCCAGAATTGGACTGTCTAATGTGTTGATATAGTCTCGTATGTAGTGGTTGCTTGGTTCTCCCAATGTAATACTCAGTGAATAGAATACAATACATTGCTCTGTTTTTCCTTTGATTCTTTCCTTGCCCCACATCTCCGCTGCCTTCTTCTCCAGCGCTATCTTTCTGAACCCGCCCACACAGTACACCACAGAGCGCACTTCTCCAGTAAGACCCTGTCTCACTGAAACATGCAAAACAGCAGCAGAGATGAGAGAGGGCTGACCTATATATGCACAGGCTAGCACAGCGCTAACTATGAGGCTGAATATTACTTAACAGAATTATATTTTGGATTGATTTGTGATGTGATGAAAATGTTCTTGGAGAATATTTTTAAAAGGATAAGACGGCTTAAACCAGAGTCTTGGGAAGCAGCTTGGGGGGGAGTGGTGAGTGGCAGTTGGGCTTAGGAAAAAAAGCTTTGCCGCCATTTTGATCTAATAAAACAATTTGGTTGAGCTGTCCCACATTTTATCGTCTTAAAAACATGAAAAACGGAACTAGTTCATTTTAAACGGTTTAAACTTGGCATTCCTAGCATCCTATTCACCGCAATGAGTTTATAAGTACAACTAGCATGCTAACAGTGCACCAGCGTTACTTCTAAGTTTGTGGACGATAAAAATGCTTTATAATTAAATCAGTCTATATCAACAGAGATGAACAGGTTACACCGCATGGCCAAGTTACAGGTCAGATCTGTGCAGTGGCGACCCTACTCACAGTAAGAATGCGTGTTTAGTGAGCCATAAAACACCTGTAATAACATCTGTAGACAAGCAGGTGGCAGACCCTCCACCCGAAAAATTACATAGAACCTATAAAAGTGCACTACTGTTTCTGTGTATTGATTTTGAAGTTGTTAATCTGCGTTTTATTTCATTGGAGCTCTGCGGAAGGAGCTCATCGGGCGGTTTGTCTGAGTGTTAATATATCACGTGAGCACCAAGATGCTGAGGGAGTAGAACCGTGGCTCATTTTTGGTTGAATTGCGCACAGAAACAGAACAAACATACGATTTTATCATGGTGCAGTCCAACTCAGTCATGTGTGAATGAAACAAAACAGAACTCCAGGTATGTTTTTGAGGAGGTAACATTATAACATGGCTTAAAGCTACGGTTTCACAGAGGTTTAGAAATGATACATGCTATGTCAAAATTCATGGGTTTCAAGTAACTGTATATGCAATATTTTGAAGACTTTTTCCCATTCAAAAGATATAATATTCTGTTTTAAATTGTTAATTACTACAGCAACGATCCTCATTTTTCATCATTCTGAAACCCATGGATCGTAATACTTCCAGTCTAATTTTATTTCAAATCCCACTAGCTCCCTTCCCTCACTGCCCTGTTTTGTAGACGGCCTTCAGTGAGCATAGTTTCACTGACCCACTTCTGATTCATCAAATATATCCTATTTGATCTGATTGTATTATACAGTAAGCCCTGTTCAGTTCAAAGTAATTCACTGACTGCACCACCAGATTATCCATCGTAGGAATGTTTTATTTTGTTTCCAGATCAGGGCTTGGCATCAACACCAGTCCAACTATAGCCAAATGCAGGTTGATTTACATTTTGCTTGTTTCTGCAAATAATTTACCTCATTTGTGGCTGGCCT
>KN486562.1:34357-58641 GCA_000787095.1 Periophthalmodon schlosseri
ATATAATTTGATTTTCAAGACTAAATAATAGGACTTTTTATGTGGTCCATGTGGTCTTACTAGTTCTGACTGCTGTTAAACTCTAGCTCAAGATGATTCTAAAACTGTTCAGGAAAGATCAAATTTGGTCCTTTTTATGTGATTTTTGTAGTATCGCTACTTGCTCAAATGAGAATCCAGCTTCAAATAGCTTTAGTATTGATTAGTAGGTCTATTTGATTTTCGAAAACCAATCAGGGCTAAACTGGGCTCAATTGGACCAAACCAGGACAAGTCTGAATATCGACATTACACCCCCACAATGTCACCAATTTTCTGGCCTTCCTACCTATCCCCTTCCCCCCACCAACCATCTCCCAGACCGGCTACTGGCACTTCCACTGTTTTGGCCCTCATGTTTACAGATCACCCCTCTGCACATGTCCAGACCGGCTGTTACCCCCACGGACCGCAGCCTCCTCCTGATCCTGTTACTCCCTCTGCACAATGCAATCTAACCCAGAATGCACCGCTCCATCCACTACTCCGTCACCAACACCTATTAAGGATCACGCACTTGAGTAGACACGTCAACTCTAAACGTGACCTCTGACCTCGCAGCCAAATCTGAGGTGTGGAGAAGAACCAGTGTACAAGTGGCCTAGTTGTCGCTAATGGAGCAATGCATCACAAATTAGGTTTGAACTGATAGGTTAAGAATATTCAGTTTGTTCAAAATGAGTTACTGTTGAATCCATTACTTCCAAAGCCAATCATAGGAACTATAAAACATAATATCTATTTTGTGTGTAACCTATTTTCAGTGGTACTTGAGTAAAAGTATTAAAGTACCTGTTTAAAAATGTACATAAAGAGTAAAAAGTAAAAGTTTTTCGTGCAGATTTTGAGGTCTTATAAGGGTTCAAATGTAGTGATTTTGATAAAGATTGTGCTGAATTTTGAGATTTTTAATTGAAAAAAAAATTTTTCCTAGCTGTTTTTATTTGTATATTTTTGTTTGCTCAAATTACGAACATATTAAAAAAAAACCTGAAAAATGTAGTGAAATAAAAGTAAAAAGTATCCCCTTTAAAATCTACTTAAGTAAAGTACAGATACCTAATATTTTTACTTAAGTACAGTACTTTACTAGTTTTACTTCGTTACCTTCCACCACTGCCCATTTTCCTCAAAAAATCTAAAAATGAACATTTAATATTCAAGGAACAAACGAAGACAAGTAAACAAGACTCTTGCATTTCTTTATGCCTGTCCCCATGAAAATAGATATGTTTAATGCTTTACGGTGGAACATTCTTGGCAAAGTGATAACATCTCCATGGAGGTAATCAGGTCCCTCAACCAGGAAGGTTTCACAGAGGACCTTTAATGAAAAGAACCCTATAGCATCTAGAGCTAGTTTCATGATCAGATGGACATAACTGGAGAATTAACTTATATTTTACATGTTTTAAGATTATTAGAGGAAGCAGAGGATTCAGAAGCGCATAGGGATAACATGCAAACTCCAAACTGGAAGCCTTGCATGATCTTGTTCTGGTAATAACGCCTTCAGAGACACGTGAATACTGCTAACTACTTTTCCACATACAAGCCACCACATCTGTTCTGCCTGTGCAACCCCTGTGCATATTATTGTGAAGGTTAACCAAATAACTGCATTCTGATATATTGCTTTTCATAAGGGGTTATTTATAGTGATGGTGGTGATGGGGGCTTGAGGGAACATACAGGCTGTGAGCAGTGATTCATTAGAGACTGGGGCCGTGCTGAAATCAAATGGCAGCTCTGGAACCACCGCCAGAGAACAAGACTGGAGGCTAAACCAGGCCCTAGGGAACTCTGTGTATACTGTTCACTATATCTCATGGTCAACGATTATATAGACTGGCATTAGTGTGGTTCATCAACTGCATTACGAGGGATGTGACGATATTCGATTTTAGCGCAATGATTATGAGAAGAAAGATCACAACTGTACGATTATTCACGATTATTGACGCCATGACCGAACAACAGCTTCAGTTTTCTTTCGTTGCCTCAGTCTAAACAATATCGTTCCTCAAGTAGTAACCAGCTTCAGGGCTGCCAGGCTTCAGCGACCCAACCCGCACAACAGGGTCTGATAAACCACCCAAAACCCACGGTACATATGGTGCAGCTGTGTTTTCTGTATCCATGAAAGTAGCGCTCCTCCAGTGACACAGACCCACCCCTCTCTCCCACAAATTGAAGTTCCAAGCGCTGATGGCTTTGGATATGAAGACTTGTCACCAAAATTCAGGACTACCATTAGGATTATTTTAAAATCTACATAGAAAATAGCTCTGGCCAAACCCACAGACAATATTTTTCACCTGTAGCAGCTCTTAAAAAAACGCCCAATTTTGCCAGAAAACTGTGTACTTGGCAACACTGACCAGCTTTACGGTATAAATCTTTCTGAATGATAAAGTTAAATGAATAAAATGTAAATATATAAAAAGCACTTCACATGTAGGTGGAAAATTTGACTGAATTGAAACAACTTGTCCCGATATTGTCCTTATAATTCAAAAATTGTGACATTCACAGTGGCTTTTACAGTTATCAAAGATTAACCAAATAATCTTAATACTCCTTAAACTCTTTTTATGCCTTCAAGAGTGAATCGTAAAGGTCCTGTACCTGATTTTCTTCCATGTATTTTAGCATAATGTGTCTTGCGCCAGTACTGGTCTATGGTATAAGCAGCTCTTGAGGTCAAAATATGTCCGCTGTGTGCTGTGTGCGTGTAATTATATTTTTTCGAAGAATCTGGAAGTGCACTGTTAGCATGCTAGGTTGTCTTTAGCATTATCGTGCAAAACTCAGCTCTGGCCTCTGAAAGTTATGAAATCCGCTTGTACCACTCATTGGGGTGAATAATTAGAATGCATAGGGTAAGTGAGGAATAATAGTTTTTCATGTTTTTAAGACAGTAAAAATCTGGCTTTTACCCATATTTGATGTGACACTCGGTGGAGGCAGGCCGCTACTATAGCCACAGCCGCCCTGAGGTAGACTGACAGAAGTGAGGCTGCTAATTTGCACAACCAACTACTCACTCACACATCACATTAATACATAGGCAAGGTGGGCCAAGTGTCTTGTCTAAGAACATAATGACAGTCAGCACTGGGATCGAACTCTCAACCTTCAAAATAATGGTCGAACACTTTATCCACCGAACTGTCCCACCTTAGCGTAGACGGCTTTGAGCAAGAACGTAAACCGGTAGATACAAACTTCTCAAATACATGTAGCTTACTCCTCACATATTCCTTACACTATAACTGTAATTGCAAGGTCCCACGCTGTGCCTAAATGTGACAGAGATGAATAAATAATATCAAGAAGAGCTGCGTGTTCTGGAGCTAATGGACACTGAGTAATGAGGCGCGTGAACGGGGGGAGGCTCTCCGGGGACCAAGGGGGCAAAAGTCACATACAGACACCTCCCTATAGGCACCTAGTGTTTGTGCACGCTCAGCTTTAATCAACTACACTGCACGGACTACACTACCCCCAACTCCATTTCTTTTTTATCATCAAAGGTACCAAAATATAAAAAACCTAAAGGGCCTGTACCTATTTTTTTCCCATGTATTTGAGCAAAATTTGTCTTGCCCCAGAACAGATATATTGTAGAAGAAGCTTTTGAGGTCAAAATATGTCCACTATACTGTCTGTGTCTAATGATAAACCATGTCTGAGAATCATGAAGTGCGTGTTAGCATGCTAGTTGTTGTTAGCATTACCGTGATGGCAAAACTCAGCTCTAGTCTCTGAAATCTGTGAAAAGCGCTTATAAACTCATCGCGGTGAATAATTAGGATGCTCAGGATGCATAAGGTAAGTGAGGAATAACTTTGGACCACTGCAAATTGTTTAAAATAGTATAAAACTAGTTCTGTTTTTAATGTGTACAAATCAGGTAGAGCGTCTTTAATTCAAATTTGATGGGTTGACGTGTAAAGTTAGATATACGTAGATGGTTATTGCTAATCTGCACTAGAAACTATGGCTCCCCAATATATAATAATTGAAAAAATCTTGTTGTACCTGTAGTTTAGAGCTCTACAAACATGTTCTGAAATGCAGGGGATTCTTGTGTTAGTTTATCAGTCTTCTCTCAAATATTAATGCTCTCGGAGTGGTTTACAAGCTACGCTCTCAACAGAATCCTACAATTTCAACATATATCGCAAATCTACTCGCCGTATTTCAGAAAATCAAGTATTTCAGAATTCAGAATTGTGGAGTCCTACTAGAAATTACTTAAATATTCTACAGTACTCCGCGTGGCCGGCAGCACACATGTAGAATCTATATTTAGCGTGTTTAGTTGACCTATTTCTTCCAGTCTAACCCTCTTTCTAAGCCTGCTACAGAGTTGGAAGTGGACCACTGCTGATCTAAAAGCCTGTATTGGAAATCAGCCAACGCTAAAAGGACTCAATCTCACGCTAGTCCATTTAAGAAACAAATAACATAGTGCAGAAGAAGTGTCTGGTAGTGGTACAGACCAAATGTAAAGCCTATTATTATACGGTACATTACATAATTTATTTAAGTGTCTGCAACAAGGTACAGGGGTTCATCCAAGTTCTCCAGTTTTCCCCAGTGCAATATTAAAAATTTGGTCAAAATAAATGTTGAAGACATTTTTTTCTATTTAGGGTTTTCAGGATTTAAAAGATATTTTGTTTTAAATTGTTTACTGCTATGGTAACAGTCTAAAATTTGTATCATTTTGAGACAGTACCCATGGACTATGAGAGGCGTTCAACTGCGAGGGTAAGAAACATCCAGGAAAATATTAGACATGTTTTTGGATGTGTACTCACTTTTAGATTAGCGGCGATGACAAACTACCGTGGACTAGCACACGTTGTTTCATTGTTTTGGTCTGGTACGTTAAAGTGAAAGTGAAGGGATATCAGTTTTCAAATATTGGTTTATAAATAAATAAATTACTGGTCGTAACTGGTCCAGAGAGTCTCCTAATGTTTGAACTTTTAGTTACACAAAGCTGTTTTGTAGTTACCTGAAGGATAAATAACAGCTACATAACACAGATAGATCAGTTTTGTCTTATGTTAATTTTGTTTTAAGAAAATAAATGCTGTATAAGTATCTGCACTGGTATCGGTTCATATCGAGTATCGGCAGATGCTAAAGCTACAGTATTGAAAAAGGCTGAATTAATAACTTACGTACTGAAGTGTTTCATTCTGCTGTTTATTTACTGTAGCAAATGATTTTTTAACAATATTGTACATTAGAACAGTTTTTGTGGTTTAAATCTGTTCTTAATGTATCAGTGGCATAAATTAGTTTCAATATTATCGTTTATTGTCATTTATATTAAGCAATATATCGCACTTCAAAAAGTGTTATATTTATGCTGCCAAAAGCAAATAACGTGTGAGTAATGCAGCTGGTAGCATCTCTGAAAATCCTTAAGCAACATATCGCACTTCAAAAAGTGTTATATTTATGCTGCCAAAAGCAAATAACGTGTGAGTAATGCAGCTGGTAGCATCTCTGAAAATCAAATGCTCAACATAAATGAGAGGCCTCTTATCTATTTCTGACAAAAGTTAGGTATCTTTACTAATACGATGTACATTTTAAAGTGGATGCTTTTTTAATTTCACTTACATTTCACTACATTTGAGAGCAGGTATCTGTACCTTCTACTCCATTTTTGAACTGGACTGAAAAGTAAAAGTATTTTTATTATTGTCTGAGACCTGCTGAAAAGGCTGCAGGTTTACTTTCATCAAGTTCATAATTTGAGCAAACAAAAATATATAAATAAAAACAGCTAGGAAAAAAATGAGTATCTATAAACCGGGAGAGGGGGCTTTTTTACTCTCACACACCTGGGATACTGTCCTGAAGAAGTCGGACTTCAGATGGCACTGTCGTCCTGCCTCCACCGGTAGGCAGACAGCGCCAAAACCTGTTTAAATCAGCTGAAACATCACAGGAACATCACATGACCATTAAACAAACTAAACCTTGGTCTGGAAGAATCTATTAAAATAGGAGAAAAATTGTGTCTGCTGAACAAAATTAAGCACAGATCTTTATTAGATTGCAAAATCTACACGAAATATTGCTTTTTTTTGCTTTTTACTCCTTTAAGTACATTTTTTACAGGTACTTTTTTCATGTGACACTTTTACTTGAGTATTTTTTTGCTCCAGTATCTGTACTTTTACTTAGGTAAAAACAAAATTAAGCACAAATCTTTATTAGGTTGCAAAATCTACAAGAAATATTACTTTTTTTTACTCTTTAAGTACATTTTTTACAGGTACTTTTTTCATGTGATACTTTTACTTGAGTATTTTTTTGCTCCAGTATCTGTACTTTTACTTAGGTAACAAAATTGAGTACTTTTTCCACCACTGCCCAAGCCAGCATGAGGTATTAGACAGCACTTTGAGAAGGTGACTCCAGTCTGACACTAGGCCGGCCTCCACACCACAGCAGTGACAGAGCATTCATCCTCTTTGCGCCGCGACCTAAAGTGTGTCACTCAGATTCCATTAAAGGTGATAACGCCATGGGGACAGAGGCTTTCAGCAGATTACAACAGCTGGTGTGTGTGTGTGTGTGTGTGTGTGTGCATGTGTTCATGTGTGTGCGTGTGTGTGGACAGGACCTGCCTTCCTTATGGGGACAAAAATCAGGTTCCCACAGTGTAGTTCCTTTATTATTATATCAACAACATGGTTTAAAGCCCTGATTTTGGACGTAAGGATTAAGGTTTAGGTTAAGCTTAGGGTTTAGGTTAAGTTTATGCAAGTAGTGTGTGTTTGTGTGTGTGTGTGTGTGTGTTTGTGTGTGTGTGTGTGCGGTGCGGAATGTCACCTCAGCTGTGGGAATGACATCTGGCAATAGAGATGTAAGGGCAAAAATAGGTGAAACTAGGCCTGTCCCGATAACTAATTTTGAAGCTTGATATCTCGAGGAATATCAAGATAAACGATAATACTGAAACTACTTTATGCCAATGACACAATAAAATCTTACCGTGTGACATAAAAAATAGCAGAAACCTCCTCACCATGGCAACAAAAATATACACACGATAAATGTTGAGCCCCAAAACATATTGTTCAAGCTTTCATATATTGAAGGATAAGTGGATATAGTATTTATCGTCACAGGCCTAGGTGAATCTGAAAAAATTCAAACGATTCAAAGAAATCTGGACAAGTTGCAAGCCGCACATTTTTGATTTTTTTTAGAATTTTCTTGACCCAATCTCTAATTTTATTTACTCCAGTGTTGTTCAAACTATGTGGCCTTCAGCCCTCTTGATAAAACTGCCTAAATGCTAGTACTTTTTACTGCATATTTTAAAATCTCCTACCTTCAAAACCTCAACAGCTGACATTTAGCCTGGAACAGATAGAGTTTTAAATTCGGTGGCTTGTTTAAACATCTGTTAAATGCTTCTATTTGAATGATTCTCTGTATTAACCATGAACCAACCAAGAACAAGATGGGACTCTGCCAATGGCTAAACACAGTGTGAGTTTAGGCAGCATACACAGGCAGTTAAAGAGGGGGTATTTTACTTCTATGGGGTATTAACTGCTAACACATAACATATTTAGATCACCATGTGGGTATGAAAATTATATGTGCGCCAAAAACAACGTGTTTAATAATTTTCACTTTCGTTTTTGACGTTCTGAGTCTCCCTTCCCTTTGCTCTCTGTGTTAAGTCACTCCCCTCCTCCTCCTTTTGTCAGAATTGTCGTGTTGGAGCGTGTACGGATTCTCAAAGACCTTCAAATGTTTTTCTGGTCTCCATGGAGATGTTATTGCTTTCCCTATAACTTTTCTGGTTGAGTTACTGCATAGTTGAGTTAGTGCATGGCCAGGAATGTCCCAAAGTATGGCATTAAGCCTATTTATCTTCATGGAGACAAGAAGCTGACGCAACCAGGCCAAGTTACAAGCCAGACCTGTGGAGAGGCAACTCCGCTCACAAAAAGAAGACACCAAAATGAAATAATTGCTATGTCTCCATATTAAAAGTTCCGCAGTGCATTTTAATATTGCTAAAATATGTTGTGTAAAGCTAATCTTGCCTGCAAATGTTGAGGTCAGTTATTCATTGGAGTTTTACACAATATCTTAAACCAAAAGAGCGATGGGATGCAAAGTTATAGATGTCTAAAAATACCCCCCCCCAATACCATTTATCCTTGGCTTTCAAAACAAACACAGTGATTAAAAGGGATCACCAGTAATTTGGGCTAAAACGCGAGACAGCTGCTAATGTCATGCGCCCACGTGTCAGCCATGTTGGTACTGTACAAAATCCTCTTTCGCACCACACATCGGAGCATTGGGCTAATTATCGCCCTCTCTCTCATCTTGGATTAAACTACAGTCACACGCCACCCCTCCCCCCATCAATGTCAACACCCTCCCCGGCAACAACACGCCACGGCAACAGTGGAAGCAGGGCGCCATGGTAACAGCCCCGTCTCCTCCTCAAAGAAATGGATGATGGGAGATGGAGTTATGAGGCTATATAGTTTAGTCCCAGGTTGGGTTCTGGTTTATTCAAAGATTTCATCCTGGATTAGTCCGAGATGTAGTCATAAATTAGTTCTGGTATAGTCCAAGATTCAGTCCTGGTTTAGTCCATGGTTTAGGTCATGGTTTAGTCCATGGTTTAGGTCATGGTTTAGTCCATGGTTTAGGTCATGGTTTAGTCCATGAATAGTCCTAGACTTAGTCCAGGTTAAATTCTGGATTAGTCAGAGTTTTAGGCCAACATTTAGTCCAAGGTTAGGTCATGATATGACATAGACCTGGATTAGTCTGTGATGTAGACCGAGATTTAGTTTTGGTTTAGTCCAACACTCAGTCCTGGATTAGTCTGAAATATAGTCCTAGATTACTCCGAGATACAGTCTTGGTCTAGTCCAACATTTAGCACTGGTATAGCCCAAAACCTAGTCCAGGTTAAATTCAAAATGTAGTCCTGGATTAGTTAGAGAGGCAGTCCAAGATTTAGTCTTGGTTTAGTCCAAAATATAGTCCAGGTTTAATCCTGGGTTACTCCGAGATTTAGTCCGAGATTTAGTCCTATTTTAGTTTAAGATTCAGACCTGATTTAGTCCGAGATATAGTTATGTTTGAGGTAGGGATGCACTGATTCATCTTTTTCAGTTCTGATTCTATAGCTTCAAGTATCTGCCAATACCCGATATTAACCGATACCAGTGCAGAGACTGAAAACAACATTTATTCTCTTAAAACAAAAATAAAATAAGACAAGGTTGATCCAAATGTGTTATGTAACTGCTATTTATCTCTCAAGTAACTACAAAACAACTTTGTATAATAAAACATTATGAGACTTTACATGATCACTGATAAAACCATACACTGGGATCACTGTAAGAGGAGAGAGGAAGACATGAGCCTGGTGTGAGAGAGGAGAGGAGGAAGGAGAGGCTGCCGGGGCAAGCGAGCATTAGCATTAGACACTTGAGAGAGAGAGAGAGAGAGAGAGGGAGAGAGAGAGAGCAGAACTAACTTACTGAATATAGGTCACACATCTCCAGTGACTGTATGCTGTAGGCCTTCTGCAGAGCTGTACCCCCCGACTGAAGGGGGCACTGTGGCCAGCAACGTGGGTGTAATTACATTACTGTCAGTGATATGGCGATGTAACCTGCACAATATGGCTGCAAGATTCATCGCAATCGAAATCGCACTTTGAATGGACGCAATTAGCAAATCACAAATTCTGCAATTTTTGAAGTACCATAATTTCATTCACAAACTGCAAAATATCCCACCTTAATATTTTGCATAAACACTGCTAATTAGGAGTTGTCAAACATATTGAAAATCAGGTACTAATTGATACTAAAACTGCTATCTAAACAGGATATTCATTTGAGCAGGTATCGATACTAAAAAAAGCATGGATGTACTTCAGCATATTTTAGAGGAAATACTTTGCTTTTCATCCTAACAAGCAGCAGATTTTCATTTAAGCCTGTGTGTACCTATACAACATTTTTAAACCCATGTATGTATGAGCGAATAAACACATGTATGTATGTGTATAGTATAGGGAAGTGGGCAGGAATGGGGGGTAGGTGAAAACTGAAATTTTCTGAGCACTCAAGCCTCAAAAACAGGACAATACAGGATCACTGAAACTTGCACGAATCCATCCATTTTGCTTTGGAAATAAAACCAAAATGTCTATGTCCTTATTGGATTAAGGGGTAGCATGTGACACAGATCATGCATGTACTAATATATATGTATGGCTCTTGGTTAGGTTATATAAATGCTAATTTAATATTGTCACAACACGTCCCATGAGAGCGTGACCCTCTGCCAATGTATGGAGGGGGGACAAAAATCACAATGTATTTTTACCTCAATATCATTATGACAACATGATTGAAAAGTTGGCTACTTTTCACTACAGTTTTGAAGTATGGGAAGTATGGGTTATATGGGGAAAAGCTGGTATTTGGTAAAGTAAATTTTGACCATGTGGATATGCTACTTATATTGGCTAATCTAATCAAGTATGGTATTGATGAGGCCGTTGTTATAAATGAGAATTGGTTCTAAATCGGCCTTTGCGGAAAATTTAAATGAAAAAACATATGTGTGATTGATTCTTGAGAGGGAGTATTTTACTTCTATTCTGTTTTAACTGCTAACACATGATATATTTAGATCACCATGTTTTGAAAATGCCATATTTGCAAAAAAAACCCAACATATTAACATGTTTTATAAATTTTACTTTTGTTTTTTGGCACTCTGAGTCCCCGTTGCTCTCCACACTAAGTCACTCCCCCTTCAGAGCGGAATCACAACACAATCAGCATGCATCTCGCTAATGAAACTGCTGCACATCGCATCACCTTCAGAGCGGAATCACAACACAATCAGCCATGCATCTCCTAATGAAACTGCTGCACATCGCATCATGTTTGTCAAGTTGTTGTGTACAGCTTTGTGTCATGCTTTTGCATATTTATGAATGATGGCTGTGCGGGAGCATGGATGATGTAGGCCTGTGGGCGGAGCTTTGGACAGAGTCTTACAGCTAACCGTAAAGAGGGCTCGAATAGGGCCAGGGAGAGATCGCTAAGTTACTCAAGCATGCATGGATGACATCTAAAACTTCTTCAGGCATGTTTTGATGAGGAAACAACGTTATAACATGGTAGAAAGTTCCAAAATGTCGATTTGCATATTTCCTCCTCTTTAAGTATATAGACTATTACTTATAAGTTACAGGTATCAGTTAGTATAACAGTATCCAAAACCAGTTTGACATTTCTGTATTTAATTAGCACCAAACAATTTACATTTACATAATTGCTTTATTATATTTACATTAAGGTAGATACTGTGTGCTGCTCGCCCCTGTTTCTGGATACAAGCATGACCACAGTATATCATTTTATTCTATATGTGTAACGAAAACGACATAATGTTCCTATGACATTTGATGCTTGGCCGATCCTCTGCTACTGCCTGCAGTTAAAGCCATTTTCTTGACTCATTTCTTTTCAGGCAGATAGTGACAGATAAGATGGGTAGGCCTATGGTTTTGAAATATGAGCGATAGTCCTACATATTGCAGTGATATGGAGAGGTCATGACCCCTGTTCACGCAGACTGCTGAGTTGGCAGTGTTATCTCTGATTCAGTCCTTAGACCTCAATTTAGACCTGGTTTAGTCTGGGTTTAGTTTTGATTCAGACCTGGTATAGTCTTGGTTTAGACATGTTTTAGTTTTGATATAGTCTATTTAAGTCCTGGTTTGAACTACAGCCTTAGTTAAGTCTCCAGACCGAGTACAGAACTGGCTTAGTCCTAGTTTAGTTTTGGGGTATAGTCTTGTTTTAGACCTAGATGGTCCTGGTTTTTACCTAATCTGGTCCTAGTGTAGACCTGCTGGTTTAGTATTAGTTTAGAACTGGTTTAGTCCTAGTTAAGATCTGGTTTAGTACATGTTTGGCCCTGGTTTAGAGTAGACCTTAATAATCCTAGTTTAGACCTAGTTAGTCCTGGTTTTACCTAATTTGGTCTAGATATAGACCTGGTTTAGGTCTGATTTTGATCTGCTAGTTCTGGTTTTAGTCCTGGTTAAGACCTGGTTTAGTAGAGGTTTAGTCCTTGACCTGGTTAGTCTTTTATTAATTTGGTTTTAAATAGAGTCCTGGTTTAGGATTGATTTATCTGCTGTGATTTTAGTCGTGATTTAGTCCTGATTAAACTGGTTTAGTCCTAATTACCACCCGGTTTAATACATGTAAACATGGGTTAGTCCTGGACTTGATTTGGCTCTGCTTTTCTTAATCCTGGTTTAGTCTTTGCAGTGCCTTTGTTGGTTGACAGCACAACCTGGTTCAGTCCTGGTCCAGTCCTGGTTAAGACCTAGTTTCATGTTTAGTCCTGTTTTATCTTGCTTTGCTCCTGTCTATTCCTGGTTTAGTCCTAGTTTAGTCCTGGTTTAGTTCTGGTTTAGTCCTGGTTAAGTCCTGGTTAAATCCTGGTTTAGTCCTGGTTAAATACTGTATTAATCCTGCATTAGCCCTTCACCGTCCTCACATTTAATAAAAATACCATGGCCTCGGTGCACAACATGCCTGAAGTGCATTTTGGTGAGGGTCTGGCTTTGGGCCACAGACTGGTTATTATGGTGCTCTGTGAATCAATGCCACGATCAATATATCAATGGACAGGACTGACAAGTGGAGCAGACAAAGAGAGAGGGATCTGACTGTGGCTATGTGCAGTATTCTCATTCAGTGTATAATTGAAGCATTATGTTCAAATTATTGTTTATTAATTATTAGCTTTAACTTATAGCAGATTTGGCCTTTTTGTTTATATGAATTGGCCAATGTAGAGTATTCTGAAAATTGGAAATGGTACAAAATAACATGTATTTCGAGTTTAAGATTTTGATTTTAAATTTCATAAACATGACCTAACTATGTCCCAGATATGAGCTAAACATGTTCAAATCAAATACAGCTTTTAGTTATAACAACTGTAACGCTGATTTATTGTTAACTGCAAAAACTTTGGAAATGATGGCCAAGTTGTTCCTTTTATAATTTGGTGTTTTGGTTCTCGAGATGATTATCCAATCAGAAAGCAGAATGAGCCTCACATGAATCTTTCATTTGGGTTGCCAGTTCTAAAGCTCCAATCATGAATCAGTGCTAGTGCAGCCTCTGCAGCTCAGTGAGTGAATTCTGGAGGTTCTGAGCTTTTCACATGAGGCCTGTCCATTTACTGAGAATGAGAAAAACTTGTATATGTCTCTATCTGCAGGTTAAGACTCTGGCAACACAGGTTCAGTTGTGATTGTAGTACTTTTTTTTTTTTTTTTAACTGTAAGAGCCCAGGCTACATACAGTATCTTTAAATATACATGGTGCAAATAACTAAAAAGTAAACATTTGCCTTTTTTGTATCCTCAAGACATCAAAATTACAGTGATTGTGTAGAATGATTCATTCATATATTTTTCACGACATGATGGAGATTGCAGTCAGTTCCAGACACTTCACCCTTGGTACTCACCACGTAATTGCAGGGTGAACACTTAAGGGCAGCTCTGATAGACAACCAGCCCTCACTCATTCACTACGGCATTTTACATTCACCCCTCTTAAATGGATCTGTCTGAGTGTGATGACAGCTGCTTTAGACACATTACTGAGCAAGTGGCAGAGTGGTTAGCACTTTGCCTCACAACATAAAGGTCCCAGGTGTATTTTCTTAGCCCAGCTCTTGTACATAACCTAGATATACAGATATATTTCGTATTTTTATTTTGTTTTACTCACACAGTTTATGTTTTGCTCTTTGTTATTATATTGAAACTTGTGCGCGACTATGTCCAAGTCATTTCTCCTGTGGATCAATCAAATCTGTCTAAATCTAACTTTTAATTCTGTGGTGTTTGCATGTTTGTTCTGGGAGCTCCTGTTACTCATGACTGCGAACAAATGAATAAATGCAAGATATGCAAGTTAAATGCTGTACTGTGGAACATTTTGGGCAAAGCAATAACATCCCGATGACAAAAGCAGGTGGGGACCCTCCACTAAAAATGTTACACAATGCACCTTTAATGGGAAGATAGTCAATCTTCTACAGAATTGTGTGTCCCAATTTGTGGTTCCATGCTGTTGGTTTTAGGCTAATAGTTTTGTCATTTTGGTTTGATTAGTAGTTAAATGTGTACTATGCCTGTCTCCATAGAGATGTTATTGCTTTGCCCATTATGTTCCAGAGTATGACATTAAACATCTAAATATCTTGCTTTTATACAATTGCAGTTTTTTTTGTGTTTTTTTTTTACCAAAAAAACTATGAACCTATAGCTTAAGATGTGGTCCTGACCGGTTGCTCCTGTTGCACTGAAGCTCTGGGGGTGTGATGCTAACTGTAGGCACTGCTCTGTCTGAAGCTCTGCTATTCAAGTTAGACTTTAATCTGAGCTTTGTTTTAACACAGTCTGATCATTAAAAAATGACTTAGCTGGCACTACAACAGGTGAGCTGATTTGTGCTGCTAAACAAGTCTCTCACACATAAAATTACAGTCACAAGTTAGCTAGCATTAGCCAACAGTTTTTTCAGTTAGTCACTCTCACCTTTTTGTTGAAAATCAAACACCTAAACAGGACCATGAGCACTTGTTTTGATCGCAGGCTCCTGAAAAATGTGTCGTTTAAACCCATCCATCTTTTCAGACGGTCTTTTGTGACAGTGTTCCCTGACGTATGTTTGCATGGTAACTGCTGAACATTCCGCCATAGAAATACATGCAGTACATCCCCAGTGTGATGTCACTGCAAAGTATCAATTGATCAGCCTCACTGATCACTCATCATTTGACCAATTACAAAAGAGTGAATTTTCAGAAGAAGTGGATGACTCTGGCTATTTCAAATGTACTAATCTCACATGAATCGTGATAACGCTGATATCGTGATCTGGCTCTCAGAAAACTCTGATAGGAATTTTTTGACGTATCACCCAAAAAATATCAGGTAAAACTGAGCGCTCAAACATGCATCAATAAATTGAAATACAACTCTGAGTAAGGCAATGATGAGGGAACACTGTTACAACATGGTTAAACGCTCATTAAATCAATCAGACACATGTCCCTTTAAACAGCTGAATCAGGGGAACGGCTTATACTTCTGAATTTGTCCCGAAACTAGCGTTATCATGATACTAACATTTCAAATTAGATTGCAATACTAAGGAATAGACTCGATACTCAATACCGATACTACAATGATAATAAAAACTCTCTTTCTCATTGTACTTTCTTTTGTATTACCATGTGGCCTTATACCTGTGTAATCCTTCAGTCGTCCAGGTAGGTTCCATAGTGGTCCATGGGCGTTTACTAGTGTCCAGGTAGTTCCATAGTGGTCCATGGGCGTTTACTAGTCTACGTGTCTTATACTTGTTCTGATACATCTCAAGATCATTCTAAAGCTATTCAGGAAAGGTTCATTTCTGTCCTGTGAATGTGACTTTTTTAGCATCGACACCTGCTCAAAACAGAATCTAGCTGCGATACTAGTTTTAGTATCTGATTTTCGATACTTTTGACAACGCTACCCAAGCTGTCCAACAAAACATGAAAATGGCATGACATCATACTGCCAATGTGTACAGACATTTAAAGCCATATCAGATTAACTGGGGGAGGGGGGTAAAGAGCTTGTATGGAGGGGCGGATATTGTGAACAAGAGGGGAACCATGTGGACACCAATCAACACATAAAGCAAACTGACAGATGGAATAGTGTCTTCTTAATATGCTATAGTAATTAGGCCACATATAAGAACATGCAATAGGGCTGCATGATTAGGAAAAACATGTAATGAAGAAGAATTACATTTCAGAACACGTTTGTGCAGATCTAAACTACAGGCTTAGCAGTTTTTATGCTAGTTGATTGTGCAGGAAATTGTGGTAACGTACTTAAAAAATTGCAGCATGTGCGGTTTGCTAATTGCGTCCATTAACATTGCAATTTACGAAGCGCTAACATGGAATGGTAAATATAGCAATTGTATAATAACCATGCTAGATCCACCACCAGTATGATATCTTCTTCCATTCTGTCAACGTTCCAAGTATATAGGCCCCTCTACCTCCTCCCCTTGCCCCAAAACGAGCTCCAATCCCCGCGCACTGCCGGGCCCATTCCCCTATATACTGTCTGGTTTCTCGCTGCTACCCACCTGCCCCATGATCCATCCCACTCCCATGCAGCCACAAGAAACACCAGCATATTGTTAACAGATTGTTGTTAATCCCGCGGTCGTGCAGCGCAATACTACCCCTGTCAGCTCTCGTTTGGCCAATTTATGCCTGACTTGCGTTGAATGCGTAAAGCTATTTTGCAATAAAACGTGAAATCGGGCACATTTGGGGATGCAGAACGCATGGTAGTCGATGGAATTTTAGACACCTGGGCCAGAGCCTGTGAGGTGACTAAGGAAATCAAGCCGGCATCTGCAGCATCCAGACCCGTGCAGCAGCCAATTTTTACGCGTGAGGTGTGGAACTATAGAAAACGTTTAATTCTATTGTCATTAAAGCTTACCTCCGTGAAAAAGGACTCCATGTTGTAGGTTCACTCCGCTGTATAAAGCAATTGGCTCTGCTCCTCGTCGTGGATGTAGCGGTCCGTCTGTGTCCCCTCCGCCGCCTTCCCATTCACCTCCTCCCGGTCCGATCACGTTGTCCTGTCACACCCGGGCAACCAAACGTCCCCACGCCGCGTTCATTGAAATTGTAGCATCCAAAACCGTTTTGAGAGGAGCCACGGAGCAATAGAATGAACGGACCCGTCGCTTTTACGCACCGGCTTGGGTCGCCTTCTCCTCCGCCAATAGACTACCTGCTCCACCGCTCCGCTCTTCTTGCAGCCTGCCAGGCACACACCCACCCACACGCGCACGCACACACGCACGCGCGGGATAGGAGGAGAGGAGGAGAGGAGGAAAGGATGTAGGTCAGTGTGTTTTTGACGTTTTCGGTTTGGTTAGTTGGATTCAGCAGTGAGACATCTGGGCGGCTGTGCTGTGGCGTAACGTGGCGAGCTCCCTTCAGTCCAGGTGCCGCTGATGTGATTAAATTCAGAGGAAATGGTGGAGGACAAGCGGATTAACGCGTAACGAAAGAAATTATGTGGTCTTATTTTAGCATTTGGAACACAGAAAGGGATCACAGACAACTGGTGTAGACTTTGGATGTTAAAAACCTTAGAATACAGCTTATTGTTGATTTATAGGCTCAATTAAAGGGGCACTATGTAACTTTTTCTTTAGTTATTATGCTATTTGCCTGGTATGTTCTACAGTAGGCTATAGCATTAAAGTTATCTATCTCCGTGGAAACCAGCAGGTGAAGGAAGTTACAGGTCAGATCAATGGAGAGGGGTCCCGCTCACTGCAAGAATGTTTTGCAAGGTATTTCTGAACAATAAAAACAACTGAATAAATGCAAGATATGCAAGTTAAATACTGTGCTGTTGAACGTTCTGGGCAAAGCAATAACATCGCCGTGAGAAAAGCAGGTGTGGCCCTCCACTA
Organism: Periophthalmodon schlosseri; assembly: GCA_000787095.1. Classification (NCBI taxonomy): domain Eukaryota; kingdom Metazoa; phylum Chordata; class Actinopteri; order Gobiiformes; family Gobiidae; genus Periophthalmodon; species Periophthalmodon schlosseri. The sequence continues at coordinate 52,051 of KN486562.1, forward strand.
AAAAAGTTACACAATGTACCTTTAATGAGAGAAAACTCTTTTCTACACAATTAACATGTGCTTAATTTGTGGCTCCATGCTGTTGGTTAATAGGCTAATACTCTTGTGTTTAGTGTGTCATGTGTTTAGTGGTTAAAGGTGCCTGAAATGTTTTGCAGTATGACTTTTCTATCTTTTATTTAATTCAGTTACAGGTAGGTAAACAAGCATACTTACTTCTGGGGTCGCCTGTCCATAGATTTGATCTGTAACCTGGCCTGGCAAAGCAAGAGCATCTCCATGACTACATAATTACATAGTGCACGTGTAAATCTGCACTGGTGGAAGTCAGCAACAGGCTGTCATATTTTATTTTTGGTCACATTTTTATATCGTGCTTTTCCACCTTCAAACCACTCACCCATTCACACGCACATTTATACACCAGTGTACGCAGACACTGGGGCGAAGTGGGTTCTGTGTCTCGCCCAAGGACACAACGATAATATTGAAACTACTTTATGCCACTGACACAGTAACAATAAAGCAGGATAATCCCAGTAAACTGTCTTTTCGCGTTACAACAAAAACAACAAAAACCTCCCTATTATTGCAAAGAAAATGTTCCTGTGATAAATATTCAGCCCCAAAATATATTGTTTCAGGTTTCATAAATTGAACGATAAGTAGATATAGTAATTATCATGACAGACCTAACAACAGAATTCCTCTGTGGGAGCTGGAATCGCACCGCCAACCTGTGAGGCAGTGGATATGACCGTTCTACCAATGATTTTTTATGTCGAGTACGAGATTCAAACCACCAACCATGGTCAAACATTCTACTCTAATAAGCGCTAACAGTGAACAAAATGGATTAACCTTGACTGCTAACTTATGCTTGATGTTCCATATGAGCAGAAATTCTCTGTGTATAAACAAATCTGGCAGAACCCTCACTGCCCACTGCACCAGGGACCATTATGTGGCATGTGGTGAGCCGCTCATGGTGTATAATTAGTGTAAATACCATGGGCAGGTTTGAGGCAGGAAGTTGCCCATTTTCTCTTCATGATGTCACTACAGTTTAGTCGCTTTGGTCAGATTGCGGTGGTGCCGTGTCGGAACCGTTTACGTTTTCTCAAGGTTGAAGGTTTGATCTCCATTTCGGTCATTGCACACTGTCGCTGGGTCTTCGGGCAAGGCGCGTAAAGGCGGCAACGTGTCTGTCAGGATGCCCCGGGGCAACTACGGCCATGGAAGTAGCTTACGGAGACGGATCGAATGATGAATGTGTGGGGTAAAAGCGTTATCGAAAATTATAGTGAAAGTAAATTGGTAGTTTTTTATGCTGGATGCCCTACCGCAAGCAGGTGCATTACTGTAGTAGACGCAGGGCTCAAGGACAAAATAGCTGATTGAATTTAACTTGATTTGAACCAGCTACCTTCTGGTTCCAAGGCAAATTGTTATCACCTTTTCCACTCCTGAATCTCACCCACTCTAACCTGAATTTGATTATTTTCTCAAAAAGTTTTATGTGGCAACAAAAAGTAAAATGTATTGTAGCTGTCTGTTTCTGAATGTCCAAAAAGCGCTATATAAATCACACGGATTATTGTCATTATACCAGATTCTTTTGAAATCGCTACGGACTACTTCCTGGAGTAACTAAAAACCATGAATATCCACCAGCCACAATGAAATCCCTTTTGAAAATAATCTGATAACTATTTTAGCCACGGGGCATGAGCTGTCAGCTGAACTCTTCATCCACACAAAGAAGACATGATCCAGGGCTATAGCGTTTCTATATGATCTCTGCTATGGTCCTATATGGTTTCAGGACAGGGCTAAGGAACCACGGTTTGAACTATGAGCTGGAAAATTATGCTAACAAATACAAAACAGAAACACATGAGGGGATGTCAAGATACTAAAATTCAAACTTGATTTTGATACCAAGGAATAGACTCGATACTCAATACCGATTCCAATAACACTATGATAATAAAAAACACTCTTTATTTAGACAATACAATGTCATTTTCAGCATTAAATCATAGTACTTTCTTTTTGCCTTTATATCTGTGTAATCCCTCAGTCGTCCAGTAGGTTCCATAGTGGTCCATGGGCGTGTACTAGTCTATGTGTCTTATACTTGTTCTGATACAGCTCAAGAAGTTTGATTTCATAAATATGGTCACATACTTGTTGCCTGGTAAGTCCAGACTGATATCTCTCTGTATTTTTTACACAGAGGGATATCAGTCTGGTCCCCACTCCCTCCATCGCATCTCAAGTCAGAACCAAACATGATCGCTCAATAGTCACCTGTCATTTTGGTCATAGTTTCAATAATCGTGAATAATCGCTAAATTACAAAAAAAAAAAAAAAAACTACAACTTTTTTTTTAGAATTCCCTGGAGATGTAAATATGCTTTTGGTGGGGTAAAGTGATTTGGAGTGGTGTATTTTTTGGGCTCAGTGGGTTGCCAGGTGCAGCGGAGGAGTTCACCCTTGTGCGGAGGGAGGTCTCTTGGGGAGGCACTATTGTACAGAGCAGGCCTTGAGCTATAGAGGCCCCTGCTCCCATCTGTGGTGATAGTGGAGGTATTATAGAGCGGTGTTCTCCATCTTCATCACAGGGACAGGGCAGAAAAACAGCCCCGAGCTGTTTTGTCTGTTACAATTTTCAATTCATAGTGTACGTGCTAGTAAATATGTTTTAAAACAAAAGGACCCATCTGAATATCTGCTCTAGATGTTTTGCATTATAGATAATTAGGTATTGCTAGTTACTCAATTGCCGTGATTCAGCGCTGCTGTCAAGCGTTTCCATTTGGTGCTACCTCCTCAGACCCGGTAAGGTACTGTATGTGGCTGGCACTTTGCTGTAATGGGCTTTTCCCTGTAGCATCTGTCAACTAGAAGGTCTCTGATTAGTTTCCTGGGCCAAGTGGGGTTTTTCTAACCTAGCTCACACCAGATTGATATGTGTTACTCTGAATCGAGTTCTGCACATTATCAATCTGGGATGGCTCTCACTGGAAGTGATCGGAAAACACGGAATGTCATGACGATTATTTGAATCTGATTGGTCGAAGCGTCACAACACCAGAACAAGCCGAAAAATCAAACTTTTCTTACATCTAGTTGAGAGAAAAGCACAGACACCTTCCTTGTCCACAACTGCACAAAGCACTTACATTCTGCACGTTTTTCACAAACAAAATAGTCTGTATTTTCACTAAAATAGGCTGAAGTACGTCTGCCGGTGTTGTTGTGTTTGTTTTGGTTCAGTTGGGTGGTTCGTCTTTGGCTTCCGCACAAATCTCAGTGCTGCTTTGTGATTGGTCTGCCTGACTATCCTCACAGCGGGAGCATGTCAACATGGATTCCTATTGAGTTTGTGAAATCACAAATATCGCGAGAATCCATCTTGCTATGCAAGGTTAGGGTTTTTCTACGTGGAGCTTGCATTTCATCACATAGTTTGAAGAGAGGTCCTCCCGGTATTCCTCAATCAGTTATAGGTAGGTAGGCTGATCTAGTTCATCATTTAGGAAGCTACATTTTGGGAGACAATAATATACACCATAAGAAACACAAGGAACTGTCAGGATAGTGACTGTGGCCATTTGTCCGAGTCTGTGACCAAAACACAGGAAGTCCTGAGCCTGATGTCTTTAGTTTGGGGAATATCCCCAATATGAATATAGCTATTCATAACATTAATAATATAAATAACATTTCAGTGGCAGAAAAAAAGAGGAAGAAAAAAAACTTAAGCACAACAGTTTTGGAGTGGCATGCATCTTCTCAACTGTATGTTAGTGCCCAGACTGTAAAGGCAGTGAAGAGATGGGTTATGGGAACAGTGCGTGAGGATGGGTCTAATAACAAAGACAGGAAGTACAGTATCAGATGTGGAATTTTTAATAGGAATGTGGCTTTGTGGAAGATTATAAGGATGAGGGCACGGCTCCAACACGCAAACCACTCTAAAGTATAGATCAAGTCTCAAGAATATGTTATGTCAATTTTGTTCAACCAACCCTGAAAAAGAGTAAATATGAATTGAAATGAAAAAATAGAAACACAATTCCTTTTTACCAGTAGAGCTGATGGACTTCCAGGACACCATCTCTCCAGCTCATATGCATTAGTGTGAGTACAGGCCAAACAAACTCAATGGTGCAGACAGCTCACATGTGGACGGTCCCTGGGGGAGAGGCAGGGGGCGCTGTGGAAGTGGGGGGGTTGCTGGTAATTACAGGACTAAAAGGCTTTGGCCACAGAGGGCATCTCAGCTAACACATAAACACACACGCACACACACACACACACACACACACACACACACACAAATACACAAGCAATATTCACATCTTTTTACCGTGACGACTCAGAGATAAAAGGCCTGTACCTGATTTTCTTGAGGTCAAAATAAGTCAGCTGTGTACTGTCTGCATCTAATTATTATAAAGGGCTTTACTGTCTCTGAATCAGGAAGTGCAGGTTAGCATGCTAGCTGTTGTTAGCATTACTGTGACAGCTCTGAGTGATGAAAAGTGCTTATAAACTCATCGTGGTGAATAATTAGGATGCTCAGCATGCTAGCGTTGTTAGCATTACTGTGACAGCTCTGAGTGATGAAAAGTGCTTATAAACTCATCGTGGTGAATAATTAGGATGCTCAGAATGCATATGTTAAGTGAGGAATACTTTTAAAATGAACTAGTTCTGTTTTTCACGTTTTTAAGAGGGTAAAAGAGGGTATTTAAATGTATCAAATTAAAGTCCATTTTCCACTCCTCTAGTATCTTTTTTAGCCAGTGGGGGGGAACCGGAATACCCACTGGAAACCCACCCGGATAGAAGTTACAAACGCCACACAAATTAGGAATCAAAGCCGGGACCTTTTGCTGAATGGCTGTTGTTCACACAGATAAGGTGGGTGAAGTGCCTTGCCCAAAGACACAACAGTAAGCTTTGAACGGGGATCGAATAATGTCCCTTCAATGATTTACAGTGAACAAATATATTCATTCAAGCTCTGCACCAAAACTGTGACTAAAGCGAAGAACCAAACCAGGACTAGCCCAGGACTAGAACAGAACCAAGATAATCTACTCGTCTAGTCTACATCATGACTAAATCTAGCTCAAACCAGGGTTAAACCAAGACAAATGTGAACGCGACAGTCGCTCTGTTTATTTTATGTATTTATTCATCTTTATTTATATTTGGCAGAGTGTTTGTCCGCTGATCTGAAGGTCGGCGGTTCGAATCCCGCTCTCGACATAAACATCATTGGTTGAGCGGTCAGATCCACTGATCCACAGGTTGGCGATGCGATTACAGCTCCCACGGGTGAATGTTGTTGTTGTGTCCTTGAGCAAGACACTTAACCCCTCTCACACCCAGTGTCTGCGTACACTGGTGTATGAATAGGTGAGCCAGTGTCTGGTACACTGGTGTATGAATAGGTGAGTGATTCCTTGATGTAAAGCGCTTTGAGTGCCTTGAAGGTGGAAAAGCGCTAAATAAAAATGTGACCGTTTTGTGCTACAGTCATAGAGGTTATTGTTTACAACATATATGAATCAACTGTAAACCACAATTATATATTTAGACTAGTGTAATAATCAAAGCAAGAACTTTTTACCATCACATTTATCACGTGGCTAAAATAATTACACAATTGCACTCAAGCAGAACCAGCTATTTTGTTTTTAAAAAGACAAAAACATATGCTAGAAAAATACATTGCTCGCTTCACTCTGTGTTTGAGCTGAGCCGATCCACTGGTGTTGGGACATCATCTGTTGCATTACTGAGTCATATCTGTCATAATGTCACACACAATCAGGTTTATGGGTCTGAGGAGGGCATAAATCTGTCTTCTCTCATGGGCCCCACAGTCCACTCATATTGTCCTTCACACACACACTTACATGTTTAGGGCCTATCCAATATTTTGTGGACTTGTTCTCATTCAAAAGATAAGATATTTTACTTTAAATTGTTAATCGTTATGGTCCAGATTTCTTTTTCTGAAATTTTTTGGCTTGTACTTGAAGGCATATCCATTTTAAGATTTAACAAGTTATAATAGTTAGTTGTACTGTGTATCGTATTAGCCTATTATTAAAGACGCACTATTTAATTTTGGGTCACTGCCACCTGCTTGTCTCCATGGAGATGTAAATACCAATACTGTAATGGTGACAAGCAGGTATGTTACAGGCCAGATCGGTGAACATCAGCGAAAACCTCTATCTATATCTATTCACCTGTTCTATGGGTTATTATGTGTTACTGTTTACAGATTGAGAGGGGACTTGGTGGGGGTCTTTAAAGGGATTGTGTGTAATCGTGTTATTACTGATCTGGCTAATGGAATCTCCTCTGATAGGCTTAGGCTTGGTTTGGTTTAATCCAGTCGAACAAGTCTGCCACCGCACCCTAACACAGTATACACCCCTAACCACATTTTCATTTCAATGTTTCTTATGACTAACATGTGAGTTAGCATTCAAGTGGGTGTCTGTCTGCGCGGATGACCTCACGTCTGTAGGGAAGGGGCTCTCTTTTGGGTGCTATTG
>JACM01001590.1:0-12983 GCA_000787095.1 Periophthalmodon schlosseri
GTATTTCATTGTATGTATTATTTATTTATATATATGTGCGTGTATGGATATGTGTATGTGTGTACATGTATGCATATAGCGTTGTATGTGTGTATGTACATACATACAACGCTATGTGCATTGTGCTTACCCGTTACCCATCTGTGTGGGAGGGGTGGGAGGGTTGTAAAATGTTAAAATGTAATAAAAAATATTAATAATAATAAAAAAATCTTAAAAAACAAAAAAAAAAAAACTTTCTAAAATTTCTAAGTCTTGCTCGATCCACAAGTCCCGAACCGCACCTTATTATTTACAAGTGTGTTTGAAGTACTGTAATATTATTTAATTGAAGTAATGGAATATTCCTGTTCAGTTGTTATATCTGAACAGAAGATACATGCTGAGGGAGACATACCTGTCTCTAGGTATGTGTCTGTATTTAAAAACAGACTGAAGTTACATCAACATTATACAAGACTACAGTTTTGAAAAAAAAAAAAAAATCATTCCTTCTGGTCATACCAAGTGAAAACAATAAATCATCCTCCTTGACCATCATTAATTTGCTTCAAACTTAGCTTTGGCCTGTCACAATAATTACTACATCGACTTATCGTGCAATTAATGAAAGCTGGAACAACTTATAGTACATTTAGAAAAGAGTAATTAACCAGCCTCAGGATTATAGTGTCAGTGGCATGAAGGACTTTCAATATTATTGTTTATTTGTCTGGATATTATTTTGTATAACTATATTAGTTGAACATACATATACATACAGGTACATACATGCATATATATACATACACATATGCACACACACACACACACACACACACACACACAGTTAAAACCAGAAATTTACATACACTATATAAAAAGACATGCTTTTTTTCTCACTCTCTGACATGAACAAGACTAAACTTTTCCTGTTTTAGGTCAATTAGGATTACAAAAATTATTTCTATTTGCTAAATGCATGAAATTTGCTATATTTTATAGTTGGGATGGTGTTCCCAGGCTTGCAAGCTTCCCCTTTTCCTTCAGATGTAAAGATGCCTATTATGTCCCTGTGTGCATTTTCAAACTGTAATTTGTCTTTTTTATGTTTCTTTTGGAGTAATGGCTTCTTCCTGCAGAGTGGCCTTTCAGCCCATGTCGGTACAGTACTTGTTTCACTGTGGATAATGACACATTCTTACCAGCTTCAGCAGCATCTTCACAAGGTCTTTTGCATTTGTTCTTGGGTTGATATGCACATTTCGGACAAAGGCACGTTCATCTTTGGGACATTTAACGTATCTCCGTCCTGAGTGGTATGATGACTGGACATTCCCATGGTGTTTTTATTTGCGTATTATCATTTGAATAGATGAATGTGGCACCTTAAGGTATCTGGAAATTGCACCTGAGGATGAACCACACTTGGGCAAATCCACAATTCTCTTCCTGATATCTTGGCTGATTTCTTTTGACTTTCCCATGATGTTACACAAAGAAGCAGTGTGTTTCATACACAGGTGTCTCTCTAACTCAAAAGTGTATGTCTTTATATAGTGTATGAAAATTTCTGGTTTCAACTGTATACACACACGCAAAATGGGCATAATGATCCCATTTTGACCCCATTTAAAATTTGTACATTGATTTACCAGAAAAATATGTATCTATTTTCAAGAATGAAACAGTGGAGTTTAAGAACTGGTAGCACTGGTTTAACTGGTGCAGGCGTTAAGAATTAGGGTGTATAATCATACACAAGACTGGAAAGGAGATCAGCTGTCACAACATCAACCAAAGAATACATTTACATCAAAGCAAAATCTATTCAAAGAAAGAATCTGGTTTTGTGTGTCCAGGCCATTTATTGATTATACACTTTTTGAGCTTCACACCACTTCACACACATGGATCTGTTCAATTAATAGGATTCTGTTCAAAGTTCACATTTTAAATGCATATAGGAGAATTGACAAAAACTGAAATAGGCCCATAAACTAATACACTTTAACACAAGAATCATATGTATTAATTTCAGTACATGCTTGTACTGTGTTAGCAGTTATTATGCAGAAAGACAGATAATTTGTTGTTTGTGGAGGAAATTATGGTGCTTCAAAAAAATGAGTCTTTGTAATTTGTCAGTTGCGTCCAGTCAAGTTGCAATTTTGATTTGATTATGATTAATCTTGCAGCCCTATTTGGAACAAATCAAAATAGTATATTGTTTCAAGCATAATGTAATAACACTTTATAACCCCTATTAAAAAGTACAAACTATGACCTGTATAAATTGGATTAGCAAAAACAGCATTGAAGCCACTCACCAAATCAATGTTAAAAACAGCACAGCAACCAACTTATAACAAGCAAATAAAAAAATATAAAAATAGTTCCTTGCCAAATGAAACTACATAAAACTGAAATCTGGGGTTTTCTCGAGTACATGTCACACGTGATCGACAGAAAATGTAAAGGTAAAACTCCAGTCCTTCACAGTCCGTACATGTTCCCAAATCAATGAAATAATTTTAAGATTATTAGAGTATTAAAGAACACATTACACAACACTCAAACACATAGTCACGGTATACTTGAGTTTTCTTTGGACAATGAGGGGGCCGGGGGGGTTCCATTAATCCGGTATTTCACTGGCTGCTGCTGCTCCGTGTTCCAGTGTGGTTAATGGAATTAAAATCAATGACTATCTCAGTCCTCTTGGGCTTGAACTGCCTGCCAAAATAAAAGCACAGAAAAACCATCAAGAGACACACATCCAAAAGGAATATTCAGAATAATGCCACTATTAAGAAGTAATAAACAGAGGAGGTCTGGAGAGCAAGAACTTCATAAAAAATAACAATTTTGTGGAGAATCAAGCCAATCTAGCCAATCAATTCATGAATTCAACATCTTTCATATGCCCTTGTGTCATTCAGAGCAAACCAAACAACTTCTCTCATGGGCCTATTTCAGTTTTTGTCTAATTGTCAGGTTAAATACTTCCCTTTAAAACCGCACTGGACAGTCCTATTGACATCCATTAAATAATAAAAGCCAGAATGATAATACAGCACTAACAAGGTTAGAGTTCACATTAGAGTATTTACAAGGTGGATTGTCAGTTAGTCACAATTAATTCAATGATGATTTACGCTGGGTTTACACAAACTGCAGGTTGGGTTCGGCATGTACTTTGTGAAACAGGCAATCTACAAGTAACCCACTCAAACAGGCGATCTGTGGTGCGCATTTGACCAAGGTAGCACGGTTTCATCTGGGTTCATGCGATAACACGCATGTGGTGCGCATTGACCAAGGTAGCACGGTTTCATCTGGGTTCATGCGATAACACGCATCTAATGACCTGAAAACTGCTCCAGACCGCTGCCTGTGCTCCGCCGAGGTCAGTGTGGCAGGGCGCATTGATTTTAAAAACTTTTCTAAGTCTCGCTCGATCCACAAGTCCAGAACCGCACCTCATCATTTACAAGTGCGTTTGAAGTACTGTAGTATTACTTAATTGAAGTAATGGAATATTCAGATGTTATATCTGAACAGAAGATACATGCTGAGGGAAGTACAGAGACATACCTGAACTGGACACCTGCCATGTTGAGCAGTCTCCTTGATGCAGTCATCCCAGGTTTCTCATGCTATTTATCTGATAAATACACTACTTCCTTGATTCCTGCGATTTAAAAACAGACTAAAGTTACACCAACATTACACAAGACGACAGTTTTGGAAAATACTCAATTCATTCCATCTGGTCATACCAAGTGAAAACAATAAATCATCCTCCTTAGAAAAGAGTAATTAACCAGCCTCAGGATTATAGTGTCAGTGGCATGAAGGACTTTCAAAATTATTGTTTGTTTATGTGGATACAATTTTGTGTAACTATATTAGCTGAATATATTTATGAACATTTGTGAATACTTTGGGTGGGTGCATCAAATCCCAATCTACAAGATCCAATTGCTCTTCTGCAAATGCATGCATCATTTCATTGTTCAAGTGGACCCAATGACGCCCTATTTAAATGAGATAAATAGCAGATAATAGTGTAACCTTTGATTTATTTGACTTACCGTATTTTACGGACTATAAGTCGCACTTTTTTTGCGACTTATATGTAATATTATTAAAATATATAATTTCACATCTTCGTTATTGTCACACTGACAACTGCGCGAGGGGTAGACCCCATTCAGTGGTCTACCCCATTCAGTGTAGTGAAGACCGCAGTCACCGTTACATTGGACAAACTAAACAGCCACTCCATAAGAGAATGTACCAACACCATCACAAGAGCTCCTCGGGACCCCAGTCCGCCGTACATCTCCATCTCAAAGCCACTAACCACTCCTTTGAAGATAGTGAAGTACAGATTCTTGGAAAAAAATTTTTTCCTAGGAAAGACAATCCTTCCTTGAACAGGAATGAGGGCCTCAGACATCATTTATCCCCCATCTATAACGCCATCCTCAAACCTAAAGCAAAACAAAGAAAACAATACGGTTAGCCAGGATGCTAATAGGGAGTGATTTAGTTGACGGAAAGGAATAATAATAATAATAATAATAATAATTAAAGCCGCAAACGGCATTGAACCGCGCTTCGCACTCAGCCGACCCAGCCCTCCCTATGGGTGGTGCTAACGCACCACTTGCCTGTGTTTTATTGCGGCTTTGGACTGTACTTTTCAGTACAGAAAGTGTACATGCATTAGAAGCGGTGATGCACAAAATGCAATAACATGGGTTTTTGAGGCATCGCCATGGCAACACTGTGCAAAATACAAACTTGGCCCGTCGGACTTTTTTGATGGGGAGGACCTGAAGAGTCTCTGTGCCAAATTTCATGTTCTTCAATGAAGCTAGTAAGTTGTTATAAGACTTTGAAATGTAGGAAAATTTAGAAAGTTTCCCATTAGGATAACATGGACTCTTTTGTGCATCGCCATGGCAACCCAGTGAAAGATATGACATGGGTCCCATTGACTTTTTTGATCGGGATTACATAAAGAGTCATTCTGCCAATTTTCACATTATTCCATGAGACTAATATTTTTCTCATGAATGGGAAATTTTGGGATCAGTCCCATTGGGATAACATGGGCACTTTGGCACATCGCCATGGCAACACAGTGCAAAAAATGACATGGGTCTGATTGACTTTATTGATTGGGATGACAAAATGAAATTTTTTGTGAAATTTGGTAACATTTGTGAAAATTACATTTTCGGCCCCCCTTACAAATTTATTAGTCATTCTGTAAGGGGCGCTATCGCGCCAATTTTGTTTAAAAAAAAATTTCACATTATTCCATGATACTAATTTTTTTTCATGAATGGGAAATTTTGGGATCTCTCCCATCAGGATAACATTGGCCCTTCGCCATGGCAACAGGGTGCAAAAAATGACATGGGTCTGATTGACTTCATTGATTGGGATGGCCAAATGGAATGTTGTGTGAAATTTGGTAACATTTCGGAAAACAAAATTTTCAGCCCTCCATACAAATTTATTTGTTATTCTGTAGGGAGTGCTATCGCGGCAAATTTGTTTTTTTCACAGTGAGAAGGTTTAGGCCAGAGAGTTTTACAACTGATTTGAATTTGAGCCCAATCAGACTTTGTATGTGCAAACGGGAGCAAATTACAATTAACTAAAACCAAAAAAGCAAAACAAAGCTAAACAAAACAGCAAAAGTAAAATAGCAAAATAGAACAACATAATAAAATAGCAAAATAGCAGCAGGTTTAGACTGCAAGAACAGAATCAATGTGTTAAAAGGACTCACCTTTATTTGTTACATTTTTTAGGCCAACCAAACTTACCACTCTTTAATGACAACCAGGAACTAAACAACCAGCCCTGTTTAAAGAAATGTATTTTACTTTACAATTTGCTGAAAGGTTAAGAAAACTCCCGCAAACTGTCTCACCCTTGGTTCACTTTTATTGACACAACATTTCGGTCCCTCTGACCTTCCTCACCGAAACGTTGTGTCAATAAAAGTGAACCAACCAGTGAGTCAAGTGCCTCTCCTCTGACGCACCTGTCGCCCAATCAAGAGTGCAGAGTCTACACAGAAACTTTACAATTTGCTAAAATATTTTGTTTCTTAACTTTTAAAAAACTTTACCTTTCATTTCATATTTCATTTGTTCACAGAGGAGCATATGCCTTGCTGAAGTAAGTCTGTTAATAGAAAAATAGACAGAGCAAATGTGCTTTACTTCAGAAGGATGACTGATTTTTCCTCTTATCCACATAACACTACAATCCAAGTAACACGAATCCAGCTAATTAACATATTAACTGACATTTGTTCATATTCACAATATAACCTGTAAATACACTTCTTTTTCATACAAATGTTACATAAAATTAATTACTGTTTTTATCACATTTTATCTTTAACTTATTTGAACTCGTACCAATATTTATATTTTTAACAATAAACCCATGGCATATTAGATAAATGAAATCACTATGTTCAACCAAAAGGACAATTCAGCAAGTGTCCATAAGATGGCGCTGGTCTCGCTAAGCTTAACATGACCGCCATGTGCTTAGCAGGTTAGCATACAACACGATCACAATGTACTCAAAACCCTTTATAAATGTTTGTTCCACTTTTTCCTACTATACTCAGTTTAACCTTTGACATCTTATAACTTTGATACTTTACATAAAACTTGAGATTTTAGTGTTACCAACCTGTTAATAGAAAAATAGACAGAGTAAATGTGTTGAGCAGCTTTACTTCAGAAGAATTGATTCTTCCTCTGCAGCGCTCAGTCTACTCTCTACCAACACCGCGCGACATTCGCCATCTACTGGCCAGTGAAGGAAATGCACTTTAACTCAAAATAGATAATGGAACCACGTGAATTGTTAAATGAAAATAAAATACAAAAATAAGAAAATAAAATTTTGATGGGTGTCTGTTTTTATACTTGGCATTTTTCCAGCCTCTACACCAGGCCTGCTGGCTTTATTTTATTATTTTACATTCATTATGCCAACCAACAGATTGTGAGACCTTTAAACCAAGGATCCCGGAAAGAAAAAACAGCATATTTATTGACTACACAGTTTTTAAGTCTGGTGGTATTTCAGACACAAGGAAAGATAGTTAACATAGGACCTGTTCAAAACGTATTAAATCTTAGAGCCTAAAGAGACCACATTTGTAAATCGTTTAACTATATAAAATAAACATTACAATAAAGAGAAACTCAATATTTTTACACAGTAGTTTTTGACTCTTTAAAAAGGTCAATATTAAGAATTTTATTCACCAACTTTTATCTACAAGTGCAATGAATACTGGCCCATAAAGTTCTCTCTGTTTGGTTTGTTCCTGTGAAAGTGTGTCAGCTGCAATTTTCTTTAAAATTTTTTTACAATAATGGTGTATTTGCATTGTGTTTTGTTACTAGGAACTGGCCTTTCTGTAACTTTTTGCATGTGAGCCGGGAAAGGAGAAAATGCAAATTCCACATGCACACTCCACATAAAAACAAAACTAGATACTCACACTCAAAATATAATCTCATAACTGGTTGCTGGTCGCTAACTGGTGCAGGTGGTAAACGCATGACCTGAAGAATGAGAATGTAAACACATTTTAATGTAACCACACAGTATAAGTCTAAACATTATGTTGACTGAGATCAACTGTCATGACATAGCAAAGTACTTCACCCATACTCTCATATTGTGCTAAAGTTTGGGGCAATAATTACAAAGCAAATATGTAGCAATTAGTTACCCTCCAAAAGAGAACAAAGTTGTAAGACTGTATATCTGGATCATACCACACCATTATTCCTAAAATCAAAACTAGTGGCATTTATTAGTGGTATTGAAAGCCAATAATAAATCTCTACTTGAAAACCTCAAAAAAGTTTTATTAAGAGGGAAATGGTTTATAATCTGAGAAACTAAATGAACTTCAAATCAGTGAGTGTGTGGACAACAAACAAAAGCTAACAAAAGCTTTTGTGCTTCAGTATGTAGCAAACTATGGAACAGTTTGCTAGTAAGATTAAAGAAGGTGTAAATATAAAGCAGCTCAGTCTTTATGAGATATGAAATAGATGTATAGAGTTTACAAATGCAAAAATGGTAATGTTTAATATTTAAAAAGAACAGTGTTAAAAAAAAATGAATGCATAAAATGAGTTATTGAACATTGTGGAGAAAAAGTGTTACTAAATAAGCCTATACATCCACCCACTCCCTTTGAACGTATATGTCTGCATTTCCTTATATATATTATGAATCATCATTATTTGTTTTCTTTATGCCATATGTGAAAAGGTCACCAGCCTCAGATGTTATGTTATTATTAGATGATATGTTATTGTCTTCATTGTTTTGTCTTGATACCGTTTTTATATTTGAAATTTCCAAACAACAAAACGACAAACCCTATACTGAAAAAACATACGCACACTTGTCTTTGTGATGTTGTCGGGATAAATGACTAAAGCATCATGTGTAACGTGTGAGCCACTGTTTATGTTGGTTCTACAGCAGTGAATTTCAGGTAAAGCCCCTAAAGTTTCCAAAACAGTAATCAAACCTCAAAAGCCCAGTTTTGAAACCCTTTGCAGGTATTTGGGTACTTGCAGGTATTGCAAGTATTTATAATGTGAATTACATGATGAAATGTATGCCAACAGAAATCAAGTACAAACACTACCTCTGTGTTGTTAATTTAATTTGGGCCTTCTAATAAAAGCAAATACATTCAGTGAAAAAAAAAAAATCCTAAAAGTACAAAGGCATGTATTTTACCATTACAAATTTAGGCCTAAAAGTAAAATGTGGTCTAACTTTTCACCTACTTTTCTTTCATCACATCTACAGCTGGACATGAAAATGTGTTGTTAACAAATTGAATTTACACAAAATCTTTTTACACACAGGTTGGTGCTTTTATGTGTTTTTAATGTTTATTCTTTTGCAATTTATTTGCCCATCTCAGTATCCCAACATACACACCCTAAGAATCTACGAAGTCTATAAAATCAACCTGCATAGAAAAACAATACAATCTCATTCTAAAAGTAAATCAGTGAAGGGATCAAAAAACTACCACACAGAGTAAATTTAGTGAGGAGAAAACATTTTAACAAGGTTAACAGTTCAGAAAATTTTGTTTTGCAACTGTGCATGGAACGAAGTCTATAAAATCAACCTGCATAGAAAAACAATACAATCTCATTCTAAAAGTAAATCAGTGAAGGGATCAAAAAACTACCACACAGAGTAAATTTAGTGAGGAGAAAACATTTTAACAAGGTTAACAGTTCAGAAAATTTTGTTTTGCAACTGTGCATGGAATCAGCATGAACAGATACCAGCTGTATTTGGAACCAAGAGTTTGTGCCCTCTCCTAATGAAATGTAATAACAACATCTTCTTGCTGGGGATCACCTTCTCTATAGAAAGGTCTGTGCAAAAATGGATTGTGGTTAATCTTTAAACTACGGTCTGTGCAAAATGGATTGTGGTTAATCTTTAAACTACTTTGTTATTCTATCCAATAATGTTATTTTCTGAAACCACAAAACAATTGCAACAAAATGTCTTTTGATTCTAAAAAATGAAATTAGTGAAGAGAGACACTTACACAAGTTTGATGCCTTTTGCTTCAAGCATTTTCTTGGAGGCTTTTGTGTTATCCACCGTAGCGTATTTGTTTGACAGGTAGATAACTTTTTTTATACCTGAAATTATCAAAATAATAGATTGTTTTAAGTGGAAATATGTGTATATTTTAGTAGACTTGAGTGCACCCACCTGCTCTAATGAGGAGTTTGGCACATTCATTGCAGGGAAAAAGGGTCACATAGATGGTGCAGCCTCTCACATCAGTGCTGCTTAGGATGGCATTAAGCTCTGCATGGCACACTAAAGAAAGGAGAGAAAGACAAACAACAATAGAGATAACAATAAACTGCAAAGAGGAGGTGGAGGCATTGCATTAGAGGGAGCTCTGGGAGCATGCAGGATTTAAAGTTTGCACCAATTAATGTTCAGGTGTGTGGCACTGGAGCCAAACGGTTTTGACCGTACTCTATTTGTGGTTACCATTATTCAACAAAGCAGTACGTTATCATCACTTTTTTGCCATTGACACTCTTTTTTTGGTCAATAAATGGACTGGCATATCTTTATAACTTACCATACAAATACTTATTATCCATTTCATTATCACGGCCCCAGGTATACTTGTCGCTATGATCATTGGGCATCTGGTTGTGGCCAACTGCAACAATCACTTCGTTGTCCCTCACAATACAGGCTCCCACCTGTGCACAGGAAACAACTTTATTTTTATCTTTGTCACAGAAATATGTTGGATGTTAAGAGTAAATGAAATAAGCCATCTTGTCCACCTGCAGTTACTTAGTAGCAATAGTTACAGGCAGATGAATATCTGACATGATATAGTACCTGTGTGCTGGGATCTTTGCTTTTCTGTGATGTCAGGATGGCCACAGCCATGAAATGTATTACCTCAATGCTGCAAAATAATAATAATAATGTGTGTGTGTGTGTATATATATATATATATATATACACACATATATATATACACACACACACACACACACAACACACACACACACACACACACACACACACACACACACTATATATTTTTGAACACACTCCCAGTTCTACTGTTACCTGTTCTGTCTCTGACTGGTTGTCTGCTTTGGGTTGTCCATTGCAAATGTGATATGAATATCTTCCTTTTGGCCTTCGTACTTCCTGTGTGAAAAGAAAAAATGAAACACATTTTCATAGGTGGGTTGGTAATATTTTTTACTTTGCCACTTGCCATTGGTAGATACAAATCCACATGAGATGAGAGGCAATTTATCATTATTTATTTATCATATCATGAATAATTTATGCTGATTTTGCTCATATTTTGTTTTGGGTTTGTTTAGTAAACATTATTTCATTATCATCAATTGTATCAATCAGTTATATCACATCAACAAGATTGTTCTTTCCAATAAACAATAATGAACGCTGAACATAGTGGCACCATGAGTCCCTTTCCTCTGGTGTCTCTGGGCAGGTGGTGGGTTGCCCTCCACAGGTGATGGGATCTTGCCTGCAGTATGTATTTGTATCTGTGTTTCACAACCGAATTTGGTTGTTTTTTGTTCATTTAGTTTATTTTTTTTATTTATTTTTTAACTTACTCGCAGCAAACATTTTCATTCATGAGCATTTTCCTTGAAGCGTCTTTTTTCAATCCTTCAGGCACGTTTTCAGACAGACAGACAACACGCTTGATACCTGGATATACATTAATACTGAGCAGGATAGTATACCAAAAATATTGAAAATTATTGAAAATCTGACTGATTGTGAATCCTAGTTTAGTCGGAGACCCACCTGCCTGGACAATGACCTTGACACACTCATTGCAGGGAAACACAGTCACAAACATAGTGCCGCCATGAACATGTGCACACTTCATGATGGCATCAATCTCTGCATGATATTCTGTGAAACAGAGGACATTTATTATCAAATGTATTATAACAAACTCAAACTATTGAAAATGTAATATTAGGAATTTTCTCTAAAAGAGGTCCAAGAGAAAGATGCTGCGTCTCACCACACCAATGACTATCATGCTCATTATCACAGCCACTGAGCACTTGGTGGTAGCCAACTGCAATTACTTTATTGTCCTTCACTATACAGGCGCCAACCTGCACACAGGAACAACATTATATCCATCATTTCAAATATATTTATTTTGATTTTATTTTGTAATTAAACTAAAAAAACACAGCACCTTTTTGTTAGGATCTGTGCTTCTCTGGCCTGTCAGGAGGGCTAAGGCCATGAAATAGTCATAGTCTCTCATGAAGTCCTGTCTAGGTCTCTTGGCCTCATTGCTGTTTCAAAACAAAGTAAATATAGATAAAACACTATTACAACAATAACTCAATTTTTTGGAATAGCTTGAAGCCAGAAAAAAGGTCACATTTATATACTGCTTTCCTAATTTTCAAGGCACTCAAAGCACTTTACATCTCCACCACTCACCCATTCACACACACACACACTCATACACGCAGGCACTGGGAGTGTTTTGCCCAAGGACACAAGGGGAGTATTCATCTGTGGGAGCTGGAATTGCAACTAAAATATGAAATGGAAAATATAATAGACCCAAACCATACTGACAAATTGCAACCACTTAATAATAGTGAAATAGTTACCTGCTTGAACTGGCCATAGCTTCTGTAGACAGGTGGTTATTACAAGAGCAAGTGGAGGAACACATCAGGTATGTGCTCTTAAATAGCCTACTGTAGAGCCGCCTTTAAAAGAATACCTGTCCTTTTGTGCCAAAGCCACTCCTACATAATGATGGTATTATAAATAAAAATAAAAATTGAAACTAGTCGTACCTATTCTGTCCCTGACTGGTTGTCTGGCTGGTTGTTTGGGTTGCTCTGGGTTGTTACGTGGAAATGTAACGTGAATATCATCCTTTTGGCCTTCGTACTTCCTGTGTGAATAATATGATAATATATGAAGGAATAATAAAACAAATTATCATAAATGAATGTGGGATGGTAATACTTTTGAACTTGCCATTTGCCATTGGTAGACACAAATCAACATGAGATGAGAGGCAATTTATCTTTAATAATTTATGCAAATTTTGCTGATATATTTTTTTGTAAATATTATTCATTATTTCACTATCATCAAAACAAAATCAACAAAAAAATCATATCACGATCATACCACATGTCTTTTGGTGCTAAAGTCACTCCTACATAATAGTACATATGTGATGGCACTATAATACTATAATGCAAAGGTGTGGTAATCTATCCAACCAAAATAATCCAACCCAAAAAAATGAAACTTGTAGTGCTGATCCAACTGGTGTGGTGGTGAATATGGGACTGGAAGAATTAGTGTGT
>KN486564.1:0-24370 GCA_000787095.1 Periophthalmodon schlosseri
GGAGATGTGTTTTGTTTCATTCACATAGTGTATGTTTGACACACAAATCCTGCATATTTAGGCTGAGTTTTTCTCTCAAACAGGAAACACTCTGCCCCACCTCGTGATGTCATGTGGTAATAAAGAAAGTGCTCCATTGTGTTTTTAAATGCCATACATCCTCACTAGAATCATTTGGATAATTTCAGCCCTGGAATTGCCCATTTCTAATAAACAAAAGGTAAAAGGTGTTAACTTGACATGACATCACAAGGTGGAACAGAGCATTTTGAGCAGACAACCCAATAATCCAGGGTTACTCAAATATGTGTGGATGAAGTCTGTGTAATCCCTCAGTCGTACAGGTCTGATCCATAGTAAAAGCCAAAAGTAAAATCTGTCAACTGGTCAAGAAGTTGTAGGAGTGAAGATGTTTCACTGCTCATCCAAGCCGGTTCTTCAGTTCTGGTCAGATTACTGGTGGACACTGCCTTATATCTATCTGAAGGGAGGAGCTAACTACACTGAAACTCGAAACACCTATTTTTACATTTTCTGTATGTAGGATAGGTCTATTGAACTACAATAAGCCTGAGTCATACTTAACATATTCATACACCTCTCAATGGGTGTTTTTCACACCTATTGGCATCTTGGCTAGTTCTGTTGTTCTCTTTGTTTCCTTTGTTTGCTTTTGGTTTGAGGATGGTGTTTATAGATGGGGGGAAGATGATATCTAAGGGCCCCATTCCTGTTCAAGGAAGGATTGTCTTTCCTAACAAAAATTGCTTCTTTAACTCCCCTCTCAAGCCATTTCTTTTCTCTGGCTTAGATCTGAACCTCACTATCTTCAAAGGAGTGGTTAGTGGCTTTGAGATGGAGATGGAGAGATGGAGATGTACGGTGTACGGAATTTCATACTGTCTGAAAATTCTCTGAAGCTTTTCAGACACACCAGCTGTGTAAAGAATAGTTACACCTCTCCTTCTAGGTTCAGATTCCCTGTTGTCCTGTTTTTTTTTTAACTCTCTTAGATCTATTGAAGTCTCATTTTGAATATCCACAAGCAGAGAGGGCTTTCTCCACGTGTTGTTCCTCTGTGATGTATTATTATTATTACTATGTGTGATGACTATGTGTGATGAAATAAAACACAACTCCAGGTATGTTTTTGAGGAGGTAACAACATTATAACTTATCTTAAAGCTCACAAGAGTCAATTTTGTGTAATATAGGACCTTTAAGGTATACTTTATAAATGTCCCTGGGGTAACCTGTCAGGAGAAGATCTTGAGCTGGGCTTGGTCAAGACCATAGACTGTATATATAAATGGACATAGATAACCTGCTAGCCATCACGTTCCAAATAGGAAGTGAGCATGGGCGCGCTTCATGCTCCATCGACACCCCTCTCTCTGTAACTGCTGCTGTCAGTGTCGTCATTCTGACCTTAAAATGTTTCTATTAGCTCGCTCTACATGATCCTGGTATTTTTATTTTGCTATTCTGTCCGTAAATCAAAATATGAACATTAATAACAGACCGATCATGCGCCTTCTTTCCACAAGGTCGCTCCCACTAACGTTAGCAACAGGTTTGATTGACAGCGTTGCTAAGCGCCCGCTCCCTGCTAAACCAGCGTGTGGGCAGGAAGGGGCATTATTTTCAACAGCCTCACTCCTGATTGGCTCTTTGTTTGCTATGATACTCACGGTCGGAATTCCAAATATGGAACTCGGCTTCAAATTTGGGCGACGTCACACTATCTCAACTGGAGGATTTATTGTGCCTGGAGCAAACCTACCAAGCAAACTCCAAACAGCCCGAGAGTCAAACCTGGGACCTTCTAGCTAGGTGCCATGATATTTAAATTACATGAATACACAATTTGAATGAGCAAGGTGATGTTGAAAAAGTAAATATTATTGAGGCGTCAAGAGCTCATGAAGTCTTTACTATGCCCACAGTTCAGGGTGGTCCAGAGGGATGGTACAGAGAATCGTTATGTAATTTGATGTCGAGGAGCAGCGGTTCTACTCCAAGCTCCTCTCAGGACTCTCTCCTCTCGAGCTCGTGCTTAAAGGAAGCAGCCCGCCCTATGAGCAGGAAACTATTGACCTTATTTGGCCCCACCCTCTTTTGCCTCACACTTCCGGTTAAGTTAACTTAACCGCGGGGAGCAAAGGGAAGGGAGACTCAGAGTGTCAAAAACAAAAGTGAAACTTCTAAAACATGTTAATACGTTGTTTTTGGTGAATATAGCATGTTCATGTCGTGTTAGCAATTATACCTTATAGAAGTAAATCTGAAGGGAGGAGCTAGATAGATAGATATAAGGCAGTGTGAACCAGTAATCTGACCGGAACTGAAGAAGCGGCTTGGATGAGCAGCAAAACGTCTTCACTCCTACAACGTTTTGTCCAGTTGACAGATTTTATATTTTTCTTTTGCTATGTATCAGACCCGGACGACTGAGAGATTACGCAGATATCTTATAGAAGTAAAATACCCCCTCTTTAAATTGAGAATTTGAGACATGTTTTGCAGCTAAAATCTGATATAAAGTAGGTTGATTTGTGTAAAATGTTCAATGTTCATGTGACCAACAAGTTAACACTGCACCCATTCTCTGGGGAGGCTTTTAAATGGTTTTGTAGTCCGTACAGAACTTATTTGCTGTCAGCAGCCCCAAGCAAAATAATAATACACCCACGGCAACTTCTGGAATAGTGAATTGTATCTGCTTGTACCAGGATCTTCTTGTCGTCTTGGGTCGTCTTGTTTAATCAGGAATTCAACCAAATCAACACTGAATTCTACAGTAACAGGAATAGCTTATGCTTGCAGTGAGAATGGATGTTTTTAAAGTATTATTTATGGTAACATCTCTTACTGAATAAACGTGAGATAGACATGTTTAATGCCACACTTTGGAACCCTTTAGGCAAAGCAAAAACATCTCCATGGAGATGCACAATCCACCAGAAAAGTTATCTGCAATGTGCACCTGCGCTATAGAATCTGCAATATCAGACCCACACTACTGGATTTGTAGAGATAGGATTACAGCAAGGTCAAAGGTCAACCAACTGTCTCCCTAAAGGACTTGACCTTTGAACCTTGTGTCTGGTTCAGTGTCTCCTCCGCTCAATCCATCCAAGACTCACGCAGACACAAAATATCAATGTGATGTAACCGTATACCTGCAGGGCAGTATCTTTCCTATACAAGTCATTCTTTTTCTGAGAGGTCAAAGTTCAAACACAATAAACTCAATTCACCCTCCTCCCACAAGCGCATGTTTTTTTCCGGGATACATTTTTCCGATAGTTTTTGATGAAATGATGGAGGAAGGGAGGCGCGCAGTGCTGCCAACAAGCCAATTCCAGCATTACTCTGTCAGCAGAATCCTGGCCTGGCACTAAGTAGCACTTAATATTTAAAAAGTAAATAAAAATGTGAGAGAGAGAAAGAAAGAGAGGAGAGAAAGGAAGGGAGAAGGAAAGAGAGAGAGAGAAAGACAGATAGAGAGAGAAGGAAGAGTGTTTTGGCCGAGTTTAGAGCCAGAGCTGACGAGGCACTGAAAAACAAAAGGGCAAGCACAACCTGCGAGCAGTATTTAACTACTCAACATTTTTGTATAATTGTCTTAACGCACATTTTAGTAGGACAATAAAAGCAGACATGTTGTGCTTTTGTTTGTTATACGATTATTATTTATGAGACCTGTAGATCATTATGTTAGAATTTGGAAATTTTAAATCACAATATTCATCTAAATTGACTTCATAAAAGAAACAAGTCTTCCACGTTGATTCCAAGGTTGTAAAATTGCGGGCCCCAGTGAGGTATTAGGAGCTGCAAATCACTCTAGTGAGAATGGGATTTTTTTTTTCATTTGTACCAAAATGACGACGCAGTGCCGCCGAATCCTACACATATCGCCGATTAAGAAAATAAAATTGGAGAAGAAGTACGGATGGCGGTGAAAAGGAGGGAAGATCGGAGCAATGACGTGTTTTTTTTTTTTATACAGGAGAATAAAGATTACTCAAACATGCAAGAATCACTCTAACAACAACTTCAGAGGGAAAAGGAGGGAGATCGGAGCAATGACGTGTTTTTTTTTTTTATACAGGAGAATAAAGATTACTCAAACATGCAAGAATCACTCTAACAACAACTTCAGAGGGTAAATAAGAAGGGAAACAACTATAACATCCGAAAATGTCCTAACATTTTGGTTTGGGTTGGTCATTTAAGAAAAAAAACAACAAAAAACTGTTATATCTCTTTGTTCAGCACTTGTCTTTCCAAATGGGTGTCAGTTGTAATCATAAGTAACGGATAAACAACATCGTATTCCTTACTGAGCTCACAACAGCTAGCATGCTAACAAGCACTTCCTGATTCCAGGCCAATCAAATGCTTTATAATTAGATGCAGTCAGTACACAGTGGACTTATTTTGACCTCAAGAGCTGCTTACACAATATATCTGTACTGGGGCAAGACACATTTTGGGTACAGGGAATTGAATTGTGTGTAGATTGTTATGCAGGGGACCAATGTGTGATGTCTGCCATTTAGCCAAAGGGTTACAGGTTCAAATCTCGCCTAAAGCATGTACTGTTGCTGTAATGTTTAGCTGAATATGATATAAATGAGGCTAAAATCACAGCAGCTCTCCTAAAGCAACAGTATGAAACTTTTTATAGGAAGAGTTGAGTAAAAGAATGAAACTTTTTTAGGAAGAGTTGAGTAAAAGAGCAGCATTGTTTTCATTATGGATGTATCTAATCTACAAAAAAACGTATGGCACAAAACTCCATGGAGATTGTTCCGAAGTATGGCTTTAACTTTCTGTTTCCATGTAATCATACAGGTGACGTGCCGCCTCCAGAAAGTTCCATACTGTAGCTTTAAAACTGAGATGCACTGTGGCGAATATGAATTTGCTGAGGAGGACGTCTTAAAGAAACGACATCACAAGGTGGAGCCAGTTGTTTTGACCTCTAGATAAGGAGGCATCGTAAATATTCCGGGATTAGTCAAAACACGTGTGAATGAAACTTGGGGCTCAACGTATAAAATGGGTAAAAGCTGAAAGACATTCCAATTCACACATTTGATTGGAAATGATTGGCCCTTGCGTTGCATCCAAAGCTGTCAGTTTGGTGGTGCAGTGTGTTCTGAGGTGTACACCAAGACAAACCCAAATGTGCGCGCTGTTCCTGGAGCTGTCAGGACAAAACACTTGGCTCCAGCCCGAGCTCTGGCCGGGCTCTCCTTCTGCTCCCGCGCCTCCCGCTGTATGCTGTGTGGTGGAGGTAGGGGAGGGTAACAGTAAATGAAATAAAATGATGTAACTCAGACAGGTCCATGAGCAATTATTTCACCAGACACAACAATAAAAAGTCCGTACATAATCATATTAGTGCTGCAGTGTTCCCGTATTTGGTTGGCATTTTTATACGTCCTTTGTTTTTTCATTTTATTGACATTGGGCAAACCTGAGAATATATTAGTTGTTCTCTAACAGGCAAATCAGTGATGGTGCATTGATACCAAAAATACAGATATATTGATACTGTCAAAGTATCAAAAAATATTGATTCTGGTGCAAAAGTATCAATATCGAATTTCTTAAAATTGTAACTGCACATATCTTTAAAACCACATTATTTTTTTTGCCATAAAATAAAATAAATAAAAATAATAATAATACTACATGTGATCTTATAGCACTGTTAAATTTAAATATTTGTTTCTCAGTGAAGTGTGCTGTGTAAGGGAAATATGTATTGGTGATTACACTCCAGTCTATACAGAACAGTGGGTTCTTATTATCGGTTGTGTTTTAGGGAGGCATGTTGCCAATATACTTCAATTACTGTATATAAGTATATAGTATAGTTTTTTGTTTTTTGTTTTTTTTAATCACGTGGTTGGTAATTGGTCGCATGACCCCTATAAATATCTGTTATTACACCAGCCCTGATGAAGATAATCACGTGGTTGGTAATTGGTCGCATGACCCCTATAAATATCTGTTATTACACCAGCCCTGATGAAGACTCGAAAGTCGTGTAAACATGTTGGGGTGAACACCAATACACTGCAAATTAGAGCGCCTCTGCCATCCTCCTTTATCTCTACAAGCAGTCAGGCCCCCTGGTCAGATGAGCACCTGCGTTTGTAATTTTTTATTCAGTGCAGCACTCCATTACTGCTATTTAAAAAAAAAATAAAAGCATATTTATATTTATTTTGATTTTTTTATTACGCTGAAAAAACACCGAAAAACATGCGTCCTTACTGTGAGCGGGCTTGCATGTCCACAAACCTGACTCTTGGCTTGGAAAAGGGCCCCCTCCTGGGAAAGTTGTTCCTTCGGCTGTCTTAATGGAACACTTCCTGGAGCATGGTTTTACTTTTGTATTTCCATTATCTCCATAGAATCACACAGATGACGTGCCACCCCCAGAAAGTTACATGGTGTTGCTTTATTTTTTAGATTAGTTCATATACGATTATTAATTAATTAATTCATTCATTCATTAACCACTGGATTTTACATAGCGCTTTTCAAGATACCCACAGTGCTTTACAGTGCATTATAATTCACTCCACACTCAGCGGTGGTAAGCCACTATTATAACCACAGCTGGCCTGGGACACACTAACAGAAATGAGGCTGCCAATATGCGTCATCAGCCCCTCCGACCACCGCCAACACTCAGACATTCAGACTAGGCCATGTGGGTGACGTGTCAGAGATGGTTAGCCAAACCTTCTTGAGTTCAAGAATACTTTGTCCTGATGACTTGCTTTGAAAACTTTTCTACCACGGATAACTCAATTTTCAACAAATGTCTATTGTTGTGACATTTCAGTTACCTAGCTCCAAAATCAGAAAGTAATAAGATCTTTGGTGCATGTAAAGGTAACCAGTAATACAGGTCCAACCAATGATGAATTGACTTCTTTTAGACCCCATATATAACTGTATATATAACTGGTTAAGTCCTGGAATAGTAGTAGTTTAGACATATAGTCCTAGTTTTGGTCCTGTAACGTTCACCCTATCGTTTTACCAATTAATCAAATACACTTTATTTATCCTCTAGGGGCAATTTCAACATATTGGGTCGTCTTGATGTAGAATTGAACAGGAGGATGGGTCATGATCTGAAGGGACAGTCCTTTGTAAGGGCAGTCTGATTGAGGAGGGTAA
The DNA here is from genome assembly GCA_000787095.1 of Periophthalmodon schlosseri. NCBI lineage: Eukaryota > Metazoa > Chordata > Actinopteri > Gobiiformes > Gobiidae > Periophthalmodon > Periophthalmodon schlosseri. The sequence continues at coordinate 7,216 of KN486564.1, forward strand.
CAGCCTTCGGGACAAAGGTGTCTTTCCTCCTCTGTGACGTGCAGCCTGGACACTGCAGCCGACGTCCAAACGGGAGCCAGATGAATTCTGGGAACATGGGGCGTGATGGGTCTTGGAGGATCTCGGTGCCTCTCCTCGCAATTTGTTGCTTGTTTATTTATTTACGCTTGTTTAGTCTTGGGTCGACCCATTTTATTTCCAGTCTAGTCCTGGTGTGGTTTACAGTTTTATAACAAGATGGTAAACGCTGTAAAAATATATTCGTTATATTATTATTAAATCTGAATGCATTTTAACTGTGAGCATTGGCACTGGTAATGAGCAATAGCTAAAGGTGTGAAAGAAAAAATAGTGTTTGTATGTGTTATGAAAGCTTATGATGAAACACAAATCAAAACAAATGCTTCATGCACTCAATCACTTATAGGATCATATTTTTCATAATTTATTCAAGTACACATGTTGAATATTCATAAAGTTAAATGAAAGTAAAGTACACTACATGCATGTACTGTATTTTCTTTAGTACGTCCAAAACAATGTATAATTACATAATAACATACATAACTACAATAACCTGTGCTGATGAAGCGTGAGTGAAGAATGAACTATAACCCCGCCCATTCTCGCTCTAATGTTGCATAATAATAACAAGAATTATACTAAATAAATAGATAGTCACACGCAGCTTTTTTCATCTAACAATGTCTCTGATTGTATAAGATTGTCTCATCCAAACAAAATACTTTTTTTTTTTTTTTTTAAATTGTATGGGCACTCACTCAACTCTGTTATTTCCTCTTTATAGTAGTAAAAAGTAGTCAGCATTATGATTGTTGACCACTTCAGTCCAAAGTTCAAATGAGGCCATTATTTATTACAACATTCACGTCACTGTTGGGTCAGTGTTTCGTGTGTTTACTCCCTAGGCTTCAGATTGAGTCTGTCACTGTAGTGAGTAAAAGCTGTTCTCCTTCTCCGTAGAATATTTAAATAAAATATTAACTCAAGTACGGGCTATTTAGTTTTGGAAACATTAAATAGATACATATATATATATCCATCCATTCATTTTCTTCCACTTATCCAGGTTCAGGTCACGGGGGCAGCTGTCTAAGCAGGCACTCAAAGACTTCCCTCGGCCCAGACACTTCCTCCACACCTCGGGGTCCCACCGGAGGATATCCCTGTATCAGAAATGACGCAGTACAGGCAGGTCGGATTAAATGCAAGCCTATGCGGTGACAGAGTGACAGTAATGTGCAGTGACAGTACTGCAGTAACAGTAGGCCAACAGCAGCGATGATCAGAGAGGTGAGATAGAGTTTCCTTTGTTCTGGGATATAGAAGCATTTACACAGATCCACTTTCAACAGATCCATTACGCCTATACATTACACTTTATATTTACTGTGTATCTATAGTGTAATACTTAAACATTTACTGCAAAACAATGACACATAGGAATTTCTTATACTATGTCAAACAAAGCTCAAAGTTGTCAAAGTTGTATTTTGATTGAATCCTGCATTGTCCTACATTTGAGGCACGAGTGCTCAGAAAATGTCTGTTTTCACCTACCCCCTGTCCCCGGCTATGGCTCTGGACCCGCGATTAGTCACAAAATCCAGGGTCATTCATGCAGGGTTTACAAAATTCAATGCACCTGTTTTTATTATGAACCCTTTTTAGATCAATATTGTGATTTACAATGAACAGAAGGTACAATGATTATGCATGTTTTAGTTTAGCACTCTACACCCCCCAAAAGCACAATACGTCTTCTTTAAGGCAATAAAATACTAAAATCATTTTCATTTTATAGCCACAGGGAACTTTTTATTTTTTTTTTCCCCCTGATAACCCAAAATGCCAAGCCATTTTTTGCATTTACCTGAAAATCTGAATAGACATAATTACACATCATTGTTTTCAGGACAACATCATCTACATTTAAATTCAAATCACGTATTTCACTGTTCTATATGAGCACTGTAATAAGCTTTACAGTTAAGCGGCACGTGGACAAACAGTGGAGCTGCCAGAATAAGCCAGCTATCAAACACTGATCGAACAAAGAGGGCCATGCCAAAGTAGGTTAGCATCATTTTCTCCACAAAACCAAAAAGTATCCAGTCTCATTCTGCCAAAAACAAACAAACGTACAAACAAAAAAAGCTAACCCCGATTAGATCTGTACAAACATGTTCTGAAATGTGATTCTTGTATTAGTTTGTCAGTTCATTTTTCCCCCAAGTCATTCAGCCCTACCCCCCTTAAAAAAAAAAAGAAAAAAAAAAAAAAGAAAGCTTAAAGTGGAGCCAAACGCACCTTTGCTATAAAATGTTGTATATGGTGTTTTAATAGCATTGTCTACTGTTCCTAGTCGTTTTTTGACAACTTTAGTGCAAACCAGGTGAACTTGCAGCTTTGTGTTCAAAAATAGCCAAGAACTGAGTTTCAAGTACTATGTGACATTACACAGTACTGCCCTAATTAAAGCCAGGTGTTTTGATTACAGAAAGCACCGGGAGTTTGAAGTGTTGATGCCTATTAGACCAATTACAATGTTCTTTATACCCCCAGACCTCGCCCCTCCTCCCTTCTCACTCTCCCCTTTAGTCCTCCAGACCTCGCCCTTCTTCCCATCTCACTCTCCCCTTTAGCCCTCCAGACCCCGCCCTTCCTTCCCCTTCTCTCTCCTCTTGTGGTTTTGGGCAGAGTTTAGGTGTTTAGTCCCATTTAGTGCTGGATTCTGTCTGTAAGCACAAACAGTCACCACAGTGTAATCCTGCTCAAGTCCTCTCCTCTGTCTCTTAAACAGCTGCAGTTGTCTGTAGTTAGAGATCTGAGCGTGACTCAGTGTTGTGTCTACTCCATCTGGACCAGGAGACAGGTTCTGCTGATCACCCCATGTACGCCCGTATATGTGCGTCTGTGTGTTTTAGTGTGTGTGAGTATTGTTAAGCGGCTGGGTATTTGTCACATTGTGTGGACTGAACTCTACACACCGTATTAGAAGATTGTACTGGGGATTTGAGAAACCAAAGAATTAATCAAGATAAATAATGATCGTGATAAAATAATGTACTGTACACGGAGATACTAATTACAAACAAACAGAGAAGGGAACTTACAGCACACTTTGTCTGGGTGTGAGAATAATGATAATGCATTAGTTTTCATTTTGTAGCATTTTTCAAGACACCCAAAGGCGCTTTACAGAGCATTATTCATTCATTCCACCTCGGTGGTGTTAAGCTACTATTGTAGCCACAGCTGTCCTAGGGCAGACTGACGGAAGAGAGGCTGTCACTCTGTGCAATCGGCCCCTCACACCACCAACACTCACACACACCACATTCATACTAGGCAAGCTGAGTGAAGTGTCTTGCCTAAGGACTAAGGCTGTCAAAGCTAATGCGTTTTGACCCGTGATTAATCAAAACGTCAAAGCAGCACTTGTAACAGGTCTACAGTAACGCACTTAACATGTTAGTATTTCCCATCTGTGTAGACTGACCATGGCAAACACCAGAATTTCCAAAATTTCAAAGCACAAATTGACAGTCAAGAATGACTGTGCTGGTGGTAATTACACAAATATAACAACAGATGCATGTCTATGTATTTTGAATGGCAGATCTACACACATACAACGCACTACTCCATATATGCAACTATGGATGGTTTGGCCCTCCCCATTTACTTTTAATACTGGCTAAAATAAACACATCCGAAACATGCAGATTTTACGCACACATAGGATGAAATATGTACAAAAGTACAAATATGGGTATCAATATTGTTATGCAAACAGTGTTGATTCAAGCTAAGGTTAGATCAGTCCCCAAGAAATGAATGGAAGTCAATGTAATCCCCACGAAGCATGGAAACCCAACGTTAGAGTGTTTGCAAATGTGTTGATTTGCTGACAGCAGAGTAAACACAGGAGCTTCTAATTAGTCTGCAGAGTGCTGCTTTAAACACTCACACACACTCACACACACACACACACACACACACGAGGAACCATGTGTGGAAATGTGCACCACAACACTGTATTTGTACCAACCAGATTTTTTATTTATTTTATTTTTTTGGTTTTGTTTTTTGTTTTTATTTTAATCTGTCAAGAGGTTTTGGGGGTTTTTTTGTGTTTTTTTTTTTTTTTTTCCATAATCTTATTCAAAATATAAATGGAGATAAAGTGTAATTCCAACAACCAAGAAGACTTGTGTTCCTCCTGGTTCCTCCTCAGTGTCACCTGTCAGCCAATCACATCTCTCCCTCTGCCCTCTGTCTATACTGTGGTTTCAGCTACATACAGTGGTGGAAGTATACAGGTAAATATTGTACTTTTAGGTATCTATACTGTAAGATTTAAATTGGATATGTTTCACTTTTACTTCCCTACATTTAAGAGCAGGTATCTGTAGACTACATTTTTAAACTGGACTGAAAAGTAAAAGTATTATTTCTCATGGGTTTGGGACTTATTTTTAGCACGGTCATAGTTTAAGCAAACAAAAAAATAATAAAAACACAGACAAAAAAATTTAGACATTGATTTGAATTGTTTCTGTTGAACAAAATCAGCACATTTGATGCGTTGATAGATTTGTCCAAAATAAGTTTGCTTCTTATTCTTAAAGTATTTTTAAAGGTACTTTGGTACTTAAGTAGGTTTTTAAGTGATACTTTTACTTGAGTGTTTTTGCTCCTATATCTGTACCTTTACAAAATGAAGTACTTCTTAAACCTCTGGCTCCTCACGGCATCTCGACCTGCTCAGGTATAAGCCCCAAAATTTGTCTCCAATAAACCTTTTTTTTTTTTGTATTTTATTTGGGTTCAGATAAAATATAATTTATTTATTTATTTATTTTAAAAGTTAAAAATTCCACTTTTACCCAACTCTTCAAAGCCCGTTCTTTTTCCACTCCTGTCATTACCAAGCTACAGTGAAACTAATTAAGCGCAAACTTAACCGACGATTTGGAGACAATTTATAATCACAACTACGGCAGACTCATTTTCCCACATTAAGACACTTTTTCTGAGTTGTCTGAGAGCTCATCCTTTGTATTGTGTTCATGTTTGCTTTATTTTATTTTGAATTTTCAACAGGGACAAAGAATACTGGGCAGAGACTGTTGTTTTAACGGCAACAGGCCCCACATTCGCATGGCTGTGTTGCATCAGGCCAGTCTAAAGTGGACCAAATTCAGAATTCCTAGAAAATCCTGTTACAAATTCTGAAACAATAGCCATTGCTTCACGCCGTTCGGAGCAGGAGAATATACAGAGCACGATTTCATTTTGTTTGTTTTTGTTTAATATTGTGATTATTTATATAATTCTTACTGCAACTGTGAGGAAATCTGGAGTAATTTTGTGTTTACATTTTTTAGACTTTCTGACCTCAGGACCCATTCAAATTGCGTAGTTCTCCAACAGCAGTTAATGGACTAAACCAGGACTAAACTAAGATTAAACCAAGGCTATACCAGGACTAAATCTGAACTAAACTACGACTATACCAGGAATAAACCAGGTCTAAAGCAGAATTAACCATTACTAAACCAGAATTAAACCAGGATTATACCAATACTGAATTAGGACAATACCAGGACTAAAGCAGAACTATACCAGGACTAAACCAGAACTAAACCAGTACTAAACCTGGCCTAAACCAGGATTAAACTAGAACTAAAACAGTACTAAACCAGGACTAAATAAGGACTATATCAGGATTAAACCAGGATTAAACTAGGCCTAATAAACTAGAACTGAACCAGGACTAAATTAGGACTAAAAAAGGAGTAAACCAGGACTAAACTAGGACTAAACCGGGACTAAACCTGGACCAAAGTCTATAACAGGACTCTATCAGTGATTCCTGTAGTGATCAATGTCGTCCATTGGAAACCTCTCTTCTCTCCCTCTTTTCTCTTGATCCCTCTCTCTTGCTCTCCCCCTCTGTCTCCCCTTTCCTCTTTTCTCTCTCTCACTCTCCCTTCCCCTCTCCTCACTCCCTTTCTTCTCTTTATGCTCACTTCGCCTTCTTTTTTTCTCTTCCTCTTTTCTCCCCCCTCCCCTCCCTCTCTTCTCTTTCTGCCTCCACCTCTCCCCCCTCTCCTGTTAGTTTCTCTCTCTCTCTACTCTCCCTCTTCTCTCCCCCTCTCTCCTTCTTATTCTTTCATCTCCCCCTCTTTTCTTTTCCCATTTCTCTCCTCTGTCCCTCTTTCTCCTTCCTCCCTCTTCTCTCCCTCTCTTCTCCTCTGTCTCTCTCTCTCTCCCCGCTGACCACAGTAATGGCCAGAGCCTGTCTCCTCCTGACCTCTGTGGTACGGTGAGGCAAAGGGGTCAAACCGATCGATGGCGCTGTGACTGCTCTCCCTCTGTCTCCGTCTCGCTCTCTCTTTCTCTTTTTCTCTCTGTCTCTATCTCTCGGTGTTTTCAGACTAAAGGAAATCTGACCTGAGCTCTGATGTGATGATCGGCTTCAGGTCAGAGGGACAGTCCCAGAGGGGAGAGAGAGAGAGGAGGAATACAGGATACAGCAAGAGCAGAGGAACACAGGGAAACTTTACAAACTGAGCCAAACAGAGCAACCATGAGTTTAGGGAGGAACTTAAGATAAAAAGTCTTGGGGACCACTGCTCCACATATTACAGGACCGTGTTACTCCTGGAGTCTGTATTTGACAGCACAGAGTTGTCAGACACACTACAGCACACACTGATCTGAGCAGTCCCACACTCGAGCGCCCCCTCACCTGTGCACACTGGAGACTGGGGCTGAGCAGCAGGTGGAGGTGTGCAGGCTGTCACTCACTCTGCTGACCCCAGCAGGAGCCTCTGATCCTGGGGAGGCTCGCTCACTTAGCCCCCCTCTCTTCCTGGCGCACAGCTGCTGGCTCGTCCATGCGCTCGACTGGGCTGATGTCTGCTCCTAACAAATGTGTGCAAAGAGGAGGAGAGGGGAGCAGAAAGTAGATACAGTTTCGTTCAACCGACGGATAGTTATGTGCCGGCAGTTAATACCCCAGAGAAGTAAAATACCCCATTTTTAGCTGCTAGCTTCGTTATCGGTTTCAGTTTGGTTTATGTTTTTTTTTTTTTTTTCAGACATTTCACAGAGACTAAAGTAAGACAAATAATGTACATAAAGTCTGAAAAGGAATAGGCAGAAGCCTAAGCTTCTGATGCTTATCCCGTGTACATTGTACATTAACATAAAGAGCTGCTAATACCTTAAGCACAACATATTAAATCCACAAACTCCATAGTCAACAAAAATAAGAATATGCAGCTCTCAGCATTCACTTTCAACATAGTGTTTTTTCTAATATTCCTCTTATACAAAGTTTAAATTGCCTCAGTGTTTTACAGTCTTTCACCTCCAAGTCCTGTTTATTCTAAACATTTATCCAACAGAACCACAATGCTGCTTTAAATTTGTTCTCACATTCGTTTTTTTTGTTTTTTTTTAAACATATCGCACCCTCTGAAATGATAAACATTATAAACTTTATAGGTCATCATGCCCTGTCGTCCTCGGATGGCTTCCCCCTCACTGCTGCTAAGTGCCAATTAGCATTTAACTGGCGGAATTTCTCACTTGACCAAGACTTGAGCTGACTGTCGTACACATGAAGTAGGTTATACCTTAACCCATCATTTCTGTTCAAAGAAGACTTCTCAAAAAAAGAGTTTACACCTCTTTCAAACTATTCCAACTATTCTTCCTGCTTAAAATCTGCACCTCACGGTCTTTAAATGAGTGGTTTGTGGCTTTAAGATGCAGATGGACAGCCGACTGTAAACCTGAATTTGAGTGTCTCCTGTGCCAGTACAGTCTTTGGTGCAGTGGGGGACTTGACAGTTAAATGTGTACAGGCACGTTTATTTTTTGTCCATTTTGTTTCGTGTCATTTTGAAATGCACTGAGTCATGTCCAAGGATCACCTACAAGTTCTTGTCAATCACATATGTACGGCCCCCACAGAGCTAAAGGTGGCCTTGCTTATTTGTGATCCTGACAGATTTATTTCTGACTCAAACATGTTGTGTTCTGTGTCTGTGTGTGTATGTATGTTTGCGTGTGTGTGTGTGTGTGTGTGTGTGTGTGTGTGTGTGTGGTGAACAGGCGGTGCCCAAGCCCATTGCTGTTGAGCCGTGCTGGGGAAGCAGAGCCGGAGTCCTCACACTACTGCTCAATCTACCCCGAGTGAGAACAGGGACGCCCCCTCCTGGACAGTCAGGTACAACACTATCAACCCTAACTCAAATAAATTAAATGTTCTCCCTAATAACAACATTAAAGTGGAACTAACCACTAGAACAACTTTTTTAGCTACTAAATGGTGTATATTGTGTTAGAATAGCATTGTCTACTGTTCCTAGCACTTTTTTTGGTAATTTTATTGCAAACTAGGTAAATTTGCAGTTTTCTGGTTAAAAACAACTGTGTGAGTGTGTCCTGGCTCCAGTGGCCTCTGCAGTTTCAAGTACTATGTGACATCACACAGCACTGCCCTGATTTCAGTTAGGTGTTTGTGATTACATACACCTGGATGCAGGGGTGGAGTTTGAAGTGTGGACACCTGTTAGACCAAGCACACTGTTCCTTATACCTCCAGACCCCGCCCCTCTTCCCTCCTCACGCTCCCTTTTTCCTCCAGGTACTGCCCAGTTTAGCAGCTCTATTTGAAATGTGGCTGTGGGAGCAGTTTAGGTGTCAAGTCATACTTTACGGTTATATATTCACACTAGTTTGAGTCCAGTTTACTTTGGATCTGGACTTAGTTTGGTCCTCTTTTAGTCCTGAATTTGTTTAGTCCAGGTTTAATTCTGGGTTTAGTCCCAATCATCTTTCCCATTTAATTATTTTATGTAGTATGTGCATCAGCAGCAGCTGATGTCAAGTGGACACTCTCTGATCTGAATGGTCACTACCTACACCCCAGCACCTGCAGACAATCATTATTCAGTGCTAGTGCAGCCTCTGCAGCTTAGTGAGTGAATTATGGAGGTTCTGAGCTTTCACATGAGGCCTGTCCATATACTGAGAATGAGAAAAACGTGTATGTGTCCTATATCTGCTGGTTAAGACACTGGCAACACAGGTTCATTTGTGATTGTAATACCTTTTTTAAACAGTAAGAGCTCAGGCTACATATGGTTCCTTCAACACTACCATCCGTAAGTTTATATGTTTTTTGTCACCAGTAGATGTCAGATGTTTAACCTGTTCCCCTCTCCCCCCTCCCCTCACTTGACCTTCGTTCAGGCTCACCTGTGCCCTCTGTGCTTCTTCTGTCAAGCCAAAACTAGTACAGACTCCAGAAACATATATAGCATAGTGGTGTGAGGATGAATGAAATCACTAAATCAGATTTTTTTTTTAAATTAAGGAAAAAAGTAAAAAAAAAAAAAAAAAAATAGCGTAGCATTGAATTTTGTAAAACAAATTGTGACATAAGCTGTTGATGCAGATAATTCCCTATCATTTCCATAACAAGAGCTTTATTCTGTCCATCGTCTTTATTCTCTGCACTGTCTCCCATCGCACTCACATAACAGTGTTTGAGCCTGTCAGCTGGTACAGCCTAGTGTTTTGGCTCTCATTGGGCATAATTGTACCGCTGTGATGTGCTGTCATTTAAATAAGTGCCTCTGTATAATCACTGCATACGCACAACTCTCTCTCCTGTGTTTACTATGGCCAGCTGTCACCATTGTAAACCGCTAATGCCAGTTTCAGTATTAAAGGAAACATTATGCAAAATCCACTTTTATGAGCTTTCCACCACATTGTAATGATCTCCCCCTCATCATTATCTTATACTCAGTTGTTTTTGATTGATGCATGTTTGACTAATCCTGTATTGTCCTGCATTTGAGACATGAGTGCTCTGAAAATTTCTGTTTTCACCTACATGGGGTAGGTGAAAACCTGCTCACAGTAATAAAGCTATTATAAACTCTGAACCTCAGTGTCTTAACCTGCAGGTAGAGGACACATACACGTTTTTCTCATTCTCAGTATTTGGACAGGCCATGCCTCATGCGAAAGCTCAGAACCTCCAGAATTCACTCACTGAGCTGCAGAAGCTGTACTAATGGTTAGCTACAAGTGCTGGGGTTTAGTTAGTGACGATTCAGATCAGAGAATCCTTTTAGGTTTAAACCAACTGGATTTCAACACTGAAACTGGCAACCCAAATGAGAAACTCATGTGAGGCTCATGCTGCCACTACCACTAAGACCTACCACGAGTACCAAGAGTTATATTTGATCTGAACATGTAACATTTAAAATCTAAATATTACATAATGTCTAAAGTTATTTCAGATCAATTTTGCGGTTTACCATAAACGAAATGCTAAAAGACTTCTTTAACTCTAATATTGTGCGTTCAGACGTCGTCGCAGCCACCCAAGCTCTCATCTTGACAACAAGAAGTTCACACCAGACATACTGTTTTCTGTCAGAGCTAAAGAGGGGCTGACAACAGACTGTAGCAGAAGTGTGTGCTTCGCTTCACGCGGAGTGGCTTACACAGACACCGCAGGGAACGTCAGAGTCAACAGTGTGGAGTATGAGTGACAATGAGTGTCAACACTATATCGGTGTCAATGGCAAGTAATCACATTTTCTTCTGTAAACGTTCAAAGCACATCTAAAACGTGAAAGAGCTGCTACAGTTTAACAACAAATATAAAAGTCTACAACTCTGCTAAATATGTAGTTTGTACCTGACATCTAAAACAAGAAAATCAAGTCAAGTAGTAGAAAGCTGGTGAACTAAACAACAGGGACACTGCAGACTACACACACATTTATCACTGATACAGACTTTGGGATCACACACAGTGGAAATGAACTTTTCTCTCCTTAAATAAGATGTTTTTGAGTCTGTGTGCTGAGAAAATAATCACTGTGCCTTAAAATGTTCGTCTTAACCCGCTCCACATGATCAGAATCGAAGTATCGAGTCTATTCCTTAGTATTGAAATCGAATTTAAAATTTTTGTATCGTGACAACACATGACAGGTTTTTTATGTTTTACTAATTCTGACATGGTTTATAGCCTATAGACTGACAATTGAGCTATTTTTTTTGCCAGAAAAGGGTCATGTGTGAACAAAGCCATAATTGATTTCCTTAGGCTTAGGTCTGAATAAAGCCAGAAAATTGCCAGGACAATCACTTGTTTTCCTAAGTTACAAGCTCGGTTTCCTTGGTTACGAGTCTGGTTTCCTGGTTATGCCATACATTCTATTCTCATTCGTTTAAAATAATGCAGCAGCGTGTTGCCCTGTGAGAGCACAGAGTCTGCAGAGAGCAAAATGCAGGTTATGTGTGAACAGAGCAGACCCGGGAATGTTCTGGGACTGGTGCATGTGTGAATGGGGTCACTGCTGAGAGTTCTGGCATTTTGTACCTGGCAATTTTCTGGGATCTACATGTGAATAGGGCTTAAATTTGACTCCATTGAAAGAGGGGGTATTTTGCATCGTGTTATAACATTCCCTCATCAAAAGCTTGTCTAAAAAGGTTTTAAATGTCATCCATGCATGTTTAACCCTTTAACGACTGAGCACATTATAGACCATTATAGCTCGCCTAGACTTTTTTTTTTTTTTTACCAGAAAAAAAATGTTAAAGGAGGTATCAGCATGTTCTTTTGCTTTTTTTTTCTCACACAACTACCTCTATTTTACATATCCATCCTTATTTTTCCTTTGATGTGTAATACGTGCAATACCAGAATAAGTGTGTACTACCAGTTTAAGTAGAAGGAAAAATTATAAAAATGAATGTACCTTTGAAAACATGTCCAAAATGTCGATAAACTAACTGATACTTCCACTACTAATGCGAGCGTCCCCAGAGTGACGCCTCGGCACTGACTGGGAGAATCCTGGCGACACCCGCGCTCTGATTGGTCGTCTTCGAGGGACAACGTAAGCGCATTACCGTAATGACAGTAACGTATTTAAAGAGCCCCGTGCCTCTGCTTTGAGATGCCGTTTGAATTTACATGACAGCACAATTGGTTGGAAAGGTAGTGGTAATGGAAAGTCGGCAACCGCTAATCTATCGGCGGCAATAGCATCCGACGCTATAGGGTTAAGGAGTTTAGCGATCACTCCTGGGCCGTATTCGACCCCTTTTTACGGTTAGCTGCAAGGTTCTGTTCAATGCTGAGCTCACAGGCCTACGTCATCCAGCTCCCACTCAACGATTTTCCATAAATATACAAAAGCGTGCACTTAACTTCACAAATCTGATGCGATGTGCAGTAGTTTCATGAGCGGGATGAGTGACTTAGCATGGAGAGCAAAGCGAGGGGTCAAAAATCAAAGTGAAAATTATAAAGCATGCAGTACGCTGTTTTCGGCGAATATAGCATTTTCTCAAAACAATCAAATGTAACATGGTGATCTAAATATGTAATGTGTTAGCAGTTAATACCCCATAGAAGTAAAAAAAAACCTTCTTTTAGTACAGTAAACACCATCTTTCTCTTCATGTTTATGCACACAAACATGATTGTACATTATCCCGTTAGCTGTCCTCCTTTAGCGTTAGCGTGTGTCACTGATGATCGCGCATTATTCGCACCTCCTCAGCACCTTCCGAACATCTCCATCGCTGCCCTCTCCCGTCAGACACTCTCCTCCGCCCGCTCGGGTTTCTGCCTTGTCCATCGGTACATTTTGCTCGCGGTACAGCTTCATTTTCCCGGTGTTAAAGAGTTCTTGTGTAACCCGAGCAGGTGTGAGGGCTGAGGACCGGAAGTGCGAGGCTCAGAGAGAAGAGGGAACAAACAGAGCGGACGAAGCGTGCCGACATTTGAGAGAAAATATCTGTTATGATTACAGTGAAGTATGAAGAAACCAGATGGTGCAGTCAAACCAAAGATATTAGGTTTGGAGTTAATAGGAAGTGGGTTAGATGCCAAGGAGCACATAGGAAGAACTATAGGATTCATTTCTTGGACAATGACTTTTACATGTGTTTGTGGCCCAGAAGCGTATTAGCCAAATACGTACTGTGGACTGTATGGAATTGGCTGTTCCTAGTTCAATTCCTGGGCTTTGGGCAAATGGAGTTAGCATGTTCTTCCTGTGTCTGGTTTACCCCTTTAACCCCAGTTCTCCAGCTAGATAACAAATATTTGCAATATCTGTACGTTCACAAACTCCATTAGAATCCATCTGGCCTGGCTCCCGCAAATGCGATTCGGCCCAGGTCACCAGTGGCAGATGATTGAACCAATCACAGAGCAGCGTTACGGTTTAGGTGGAGCCAAAGCTTAAGCGGCCAAATGAACAAAACAAACATGGCGGACAATTTAGTTTGTGAAAAACATGCAGAGGGAAGGTTATTATTGTAAGAAAGGTTACTAGCCAGTCAAGAACACACACTTTACAATACTTTATGAACGGTTTGAACAAGTTTGCAAAATTATTCTTGCTCACCACCTTATTTCCATATGTTTCATGCGTTACAAGGCACATTTATAGAATTTCCTTCCCCGTTTAAAAAGAACAACCTTCTATCTCTCTCAGCATCTTGTGACCCATTTATTTAGAACCACGCACGTTTTTCACAACTACACAAAAACAAGCGATGACATAAGCACACATTTTAAAGTCCCCCAGTGTCTCCCCGTCCCCTGAGACCCGTTCACTGGGTCAGCCTCTGAAGTGGTCCCTGCCATGGGCCGGGCTCCTCCTCCATCTCTGTGGGAGCCACTTCAAGGGGAATCCTGGATGAGACGGCCCACTTTAGCGCTCTTTGTTTGGGGTTTGTCCTGCTTTCTTCCCCTGCTCCCTGGAGGTTTCACCATGTGCTGACCCGACACTGTACACAGAGGGGGAGGGTACACAGTATGACGTACAGTACAATATGGCTGCTGCTGGGTCAGATCTTGGATTAGAGGAATCTTAGGGATATTACTGTGAAAAAAGTCAGTTCGTATTGCAATTTCGAAACGATTTTTCTGAATCTATAAAGCATATTTTTGTTCAGGCATTTTTGGCTTCTACTTCACTGTATGATTGTATGATTGGTAGTTGATAGTTGGCATCAGTATCTTTAATTCAGCGAAAGGGGACACCATACAGACAATATAATTCACTACATTGAAGAGTAAGGCTGGGCGACATTCCAAACAAAATGAGTCTGAATTTTAGATTATTATTAATATTTTGTCTTATAAAATAAAAACGTGTCGATATTTATTTACACAAAAACTTAAACAATATAAACTGTAAATCAACATAAATAATGCAGTTTAAATAGACACATTTCTAACTCCAAAGTCTTCCGTCTGCTCCAAACCACATGCTTTTACTGACAGAGGATTGGCTGTGGACCTCTCCATTGAAAAGATCCAAGATGATCATTGACCATTAGATTAGCAATGACTGCATCTCAATCTTTAAATTGACTAACTGCACAACCCTAACAAAGTTCTTTGTCTGCCGTTATTGCTGGCTAAGCAGTTTTTCATGGACGCTCAGTAGTCTTAACATTGGTTCCATGTTCATGTTTAAAAGGTACAAAAATATGTACAGAAAACTGTGATGGTCCCTGCCATCTTACTGTTTTGCCCAGTTTGTTTTAAAAGAGACTTGCCTCCGACACCATGTCGCTGCTTCTCTGGCTGCTTCACCAGGCCACACTAGCTGCAGATAACCATGGGCATGTTGCTTATTTGCACAGTCAAATTTTACCCAATTTATACTGGCTTGTACCCCGGGAAAAACATAATAGGTGAAACATGTTTTTGATCCCATAACAAAAGAGAACAACAACTCAACACATCATTTCACAATTCTGTCTTTCACAAACAAAACAAAGCCTCCATGCTCTTACACAGCCCTGTTTGCCATTCAGTGTGTGTGTTATTTCCAATAGGAGGCAGAAAACATCTGTTTCATCCAACCACTTGTCTATGATCTTTCATCCAATGAAAGGAATTCAATCTTTTAGCAGTCAGGAGGCTTATGTTTATAAACCTGTGTTTCACCTTTTACGTCTCTCTGGGTATAAGCCAATATAATTTGGTTCAAATGTAAATTGTGGGAAATTATTTTCATGAAGTGGAACTAAACACTAAATCAACTTATTTGCTACTTAACTGTGTATATGGTGTTTTAATACTAATAATTATCTACTGTTCCTAGTCCTTCTTTGGCAATTTTAGTGCAAAAAAGCTGAATGCACAGCTTTCTGGTCAAAAACAACTGAGTGTGTGCTGCTTCCACTGGCCACTGCAATTTCAAGTACTACATGACATCACACAGGACTGCCCTAATTATACACTTAAATACTCCGCCCCTGCAGCCAGGTGTTTGTAACCAGAAACACCACACACACCCAGTTTGGCAGCGCTATTTGAAATGTGGTTGTGGGTGGAGTTTATGTGTTTAGTCTCACTTTAATGATTTCCCTTATTTCCTCCCAAAGCAGTGTCATTTTTCTACACTTCCACATACAATTAAGTAGTAGTTATGGTACTTTGGGCCAATTCACCGCAAGGCCTGAGGTCCATTGGTCTGGGGCAGAAGTGGTTAGTACTCAGTTACATCTACGTGAGTAACTTTATAAAGAAATTGTACTTTTCAGAGTACCCTTCTAGCAGCATACGTTTACTCCTACTTGAGTAATATGTTTAATGAAGTAACCGTACTTTTACTTAAGTAAAAGTATTTGTTATCTTCCCACTGTGAGCAAGTCTACAAGTGACACAAGCTTTATGTTGATAATATGAAATTATTTGAATATTTGCGTTTCTTGCACCGTTTCTACAGTATGATTTTGTTTGTCTCATTTTTGTGTCGGTCCTTTGAAAATTACAGATTTTGTGCATTATTTAATGTTTTGTCCTTCAAATTACATTAACTTTAAACTATAAATCCCATGCTGCATCCTGACAGTTACTCTTTAAGTTACTCTTACTTGAATGTAGTTTTTTTACTCTTAATTTCTTGGACCACTACTTTGTACTTCTACTTGAGTAATGTTATTTTGAAGTAACAGTAGTCCTACTTGTGAACAACTTTCAGCTACTCCACCCACCTCTGGTCTGGGAGTGTGGAGCGTGAAATATTTCAGGTTAAATATGCAGAATGTGAAACTACATTCTAACATGAAACCATATTTAAGAGATATTAAGAGTGTGCTGGGCCTATGCATCTCCTTTAAAGTTACATTTAGTCTGAGTCCCGGATATTAGCGAAGACGTGCTCCTCCCTCTGTCTCCACTTCTCAAACTCTAAAGTGTAAAATGTGCTTGTTGATGTTGAGCTGCTCGCTGTGCTAAACGCGCTAAATATTTATGACATAATCCTGTGATGTTGGCAGAGTAAACATCAGCAACCCTAAATGTGTGTGTGTCTGCAGTGACTTAGATTATGTGTATGAGAGATGATGTGATGTTCTTAGCTGCTCCTCTCCTCTGTACACTGTAGCTCTCCTAAAGCTGCTCCTAAAGCCTCCACAACTCACTCAAAGTTCTGCTCCTGGGAGACAAAGCTAGCACACATTAGCATACTACAAGGGAAAGCTGTCAATATGAATAATAGTAATTAGACGGCAGTTCTAGAAAGAATCAGTTGACAATAATGGAGGACATGCAGGTGTCATACATTTTCTTTTGGAGCATGCTAGTTGTTGTTAGCTTTACCGTGACAGCAAAACTCTTCCCTGGTTTGTGAAAGTTGTGAAAAGCGCTTATAAACTCATCGTTGTGAATATTTAGGATGCTCAGAACGCATAAGGTAAGTGAGGAATAACTTTGGACCACTGCAAACCGTTTAAAATTAAGTCGTTCTCTACAAGTGTATTTAGTATCTCGTCTAGGTAGGTCTATACTGTATATGATGTAAAATGAAAATGAATACAGAGGGCAGTAGGTATGGCAAAAACTACCTCCAAATGTTGTCCATACTCCTTAGACAGAAATTCAGGTGCCTGCCAGATGGAGATACACATAGACAACGATAAAAACATACTCTAAAAAGCCTGAGGAATAACCCCCCGACGCACACATATATACACTACCAGTCAAAGCTTTGGACACACTTGCAGCAAAAAACTCAAACTCAAAATAAAATATATATATATA
>KN486566.1:4621-23833 GCA_000787095.1 Periophthalmodon schlosseri
GGCCCAGGGTGTCGGGCCCGGCTTTGCAGCTCCATCTGGTGGTGGAGCTGTGTGCCGGGGAAGCCTGGGTGGTGGGAGGTCTGCTGGTGTGGGGCAGGAGGTCGAGAGGGGGGTGACTGGAGGAAGTCCTGAGGCAGTTCTGAGCTGGAGAAGGGCATCTGAGACAGGCCGTCTGAGGGTGGGTTAGAGGGGAGGAGAGGGGGCCTGGGGCCAGATGTCAGCATACCCTGTTGCTCCAGCTCCATCCTCTGTTGTAGAGCGCGGTGTCTCTCCACCTGGGGATACAAGCCCCAAACATATTGCCCACTGTGCACTCTAATATAATCGCCATCATTCTTATGAGTTTTATTCATATCATACACATTGACCCTGACTCTCCAAAAGAGCGAGCTGGGTGCGTGTTGTGTCTGTACTCCTTCAGACTCCTATGAAGTCTCATTAAAGGCAGGATGTATGTGTGATATATGATATTATAGTGAGGGCGTGTTGTGTCTGTACCTCGTGCATGAGCTGAACTCTCTGCCTCTCCTGCTGCTCTCTCAGACGCTCGCGTCGTTCTCTCTCCTGGAAACCTTCACTGAACGGGTTGTTATCGTCAAACTTCACCTACGGCAGCACAGAAAAAACATTAGCACAAACTAACTAGCAACAGCTATGGAGGAAACTTGAATCAAACACATCTTTTTATTATATTTCAGCGCTCACATGAGGAGTGGGTGCGTCTGCGGAGCCATTGGACCCCGTGTTAAACCCTGGTCTCTGGGCTGGAGGCTGGGGGCCCATCTGTGGAGGAATGTGAGGGGGCATCCTTTGGGGCATCACCCCAGGACCCATGCCCTGCGCTGGGGCCCATCCTGGAGTGCCGGGGCCCAAACCAGGAACACAAGGAGGATGCTGCATCAGCCCGGGTCCGACCGGAGCTCCAGGAGGGACCAGTGGCCCGGGAGCAGTGGGCATCAGGGGGGCTCCAGGGGGAGGCTGCAGTGACCGCGGCTGAAGCTTAGATTTGTAATCCTCGATTAGCTCAGAGTGGTCCTTCTGCTGCTTTCGAATCTGGACAAACAAAATTATATAAATGAAGCAGACAGGTTTCCTTTATTTTCAGAGGATAAACTAAAGCTAAAACCAAGGCTTCCTCACCTGCTCCAGCTGCTTCTGCACTGCCCCCTGCTGTTCGGTCACATATCGCAGTTGGGCCGCATCCTCTTCAGCAAAGGGGCGCCCTGCCTTCTTTGCTGTTCGCTGTTTGGCCGACAGAGCCTTCTTGGTTTTACGGTGCGCTGCAATCTGGTCCTCCAGCAGGCGCTGTTGCATTTGGAGCAATCTCTGAGTCTCTCCTAACCACTCCTCATACTGTCGCCGCTGCCCCTCGTCTACAGGAGAAGAAAAATACATCTGGAGTTAGATCACATTTATGAAGAGTGACCAAACTTCACACAGTCACAGATTGTTATTTGCTCTACCATTTGAGCCACCACTGAGAGTGAAAGTAAAAAGAGGTAGTATAAAAATACTTACTGACAAAACCCGGGCCAAAGTTTGGAGGAGTTGGACGCACCATCGGCGGGTTCAGTGCTCCATCCTAGAAACAGAAAGTGTGACTTTTATAGTTTTTAGCTCTAAAAGTGTTTAAAGTTTCCCCTTTAGTCCTCCAGGTACTGCCCAGTTTAGCAGCTCTGATTGAAATGTGATTGTGGGCAGAGTTTAGGTGTTTAGTCCCACTTTAATATCCGTCACTATTTTTGACATTAGTTTTCAGTATAGATTAGTTTCTGAGTATTGATGTGTTTACCTGTGAGCCCGACAGGGGAGTTGGTGGTGCCCCCTCCTGAGCAGTGCTAGGAACTGCAGGCTGCTGTTGGAGTCGCACCATCGGGTTCAGCCCCAGAGGACCCTGGGACATGAACTTATTGATCCCCTTCAGAGCCACCATTTTCGCCTTCATGATCGGGTCCGAGATCGAGTCAAAGTCTGAGGGACCAAATACAGCATTGTCAATACACAATGACAAGGTTCAAACTTGGACTGTTTAAGACCTGGTTTAGTCATGAGTTAGACCTGGTTTAGTCCAGATTAGTCCAAAACATTTATTATAGTCATGAGTAGTCCTGAACATAAATGTATTTTGCTAAATTGACTTTTTAAATCTTTTAACCATGTTATCATGTTGTTTCCCCATCAAACAAAAATACCCGTGGCTGTTTTGTTTCTTAAACACGTGCTTGGTTTCACTGCATGAGGTCATCAGGTGGTTTCAAAAGTGCTCCTTTGTGTTTTTAAAGTCTACACCTTCACCGGACTCATTCTGATCATTTCAGCTCAAACTGCCTTCAGTGCACAGCTAACCTCAATCGTATCAGCTCTTGTTTTTAGCCTCATTTAAACTGTTCCTTGTGACTACTGTATCCATGGGTTTCAAATGGTGAAAAAATAGGACACTGACTCTGACCTGGTGGGTTTGGAATTTGGCTACGGCTGTAGTCCTTTAGTCGTTTAGTCGATTATTGGAGCGCTTAGTATTAGTCAACTAATCACTTTATTTAGATTATAAGGATTTATCTGACAACAGCAGAAAGGAGAAGTGAGTGAGGGAGTTAGTTAGCTGAAGATTAGGTATTTTTTTATATTTATATGTAAAAAAGCAGATTAAACACAAGTCTTTATATATTTACATTACAATATATTGTACTTTTTGCATAAAGTACGATTGTTTCTGCATAAATAGTTGTTTTTTGGATGAACGCCCGTGCAGTTGAAGTCTTGTGAGTGCAGTTTGGGTCAGTTTTGAGAGCTTTTGCCACGGCCCCTTTTCAGTTGACTTATCGATCGGCAGAACATGTCTTTAGTCGACCAAGAATTTCTTTAGTCGACTACAGTCCTAGCTCTGGCACACTGGCACTCTGGCACTGTCCTGGTTGTATCTGGCACGGGCTCTGTCTGCTCATGGTCTTACCCATGTTGGGAAATGGCTGCTCGGTGCTGGCCTTCTGTCTGATCAGCGCCTGCATCTGCTGCTGCTGCTGCTGCTCTTGCCTCTCCTGGTCGAGCAGGTCCTGGAGGAGGAGGGGCTGTTCCTCCAGGAGCAGGGGCCGTGCTTTGGAGGGGTCCTGGGGGTCACCCTGGCCCTCGGACTGGGCCGAGGACTGGACAGGGCCCTGGTTTTGAGACTGGATTTGAGGGTTCAGAACCACACGAGGATGGAGACTCTGAGGAGGGGCCAGAGAGGAAGGCCCCAGCGCCCTCTGCTGGAAAACACGCTGAGGAGCTGAGAGGCAGAAAAAATATAAGTGGGATTTAAAGGGCCCATATTACGCCGTTTTCTAATCTATGTTATAATGTTGTTTCTCATCACAAACATACCCGGATCTGTGTTTTGTTTCATTCATACATGTTTAACACACAACCCTTGCATATTTAGACTGTGTTCTTCTCTCAAACAGAAAACACTCTGTTACACCTTGTGATGTCATGTGATAATACAGGAAGTGCTCCACTATGTTTTTTAAAACTCCATAAATCTTCACTAGAATCATTTGGATAACTTCAGCCCTGGAATTGCCAAACTACTAAAAAAAAAAAAAGTGAAAGGTAGCTTGAAAACTGCTGCTTCATGACATCACAAGGTGGAACAGAGCATTTTGAGCTTTGGAGATGCAGACAGCCTAATAATGCAGGATTACTCAAAGATGTGTGAATAAAACAAAACACACCTCCGGGTATGTGTTTGATGAGGTAACGTCATTATAACACAGCTTAAAACTCACAAGAGTCAATTTTGCCTAATATAGGGCCTTTAACGAAGGAGCCTGACCAGTTTCTGTAGTAAAGTTTGTTCTTTAAAGCAGCGTGCCGACTGCATAATTTGAGCATTTTAATTGAACGAGACGCAGAGGAAAGACTGAAGGTCAGAGAAGTGAGAAGGACCACCATCGCACAACAGCTGTGCATGTGACACGTGCACTAAAGCTCATGCACGTGAAGACTGGGGGAGTGCACGAGGGTTTGTGAGAGGAAGAAACAAGTTTGAAAACGTGAGAAATTGTGAAAAGTTGATGTGGCCATTTCTAATAAGGTCATCACAAACTTGTATACTAAAGTCATAGGTGTGAAAAAGCAAAATGACACTACAGAAATTCAGAGTTCAGAGTTCTCTCTAGCTCTATTTCAGCCAAAGTTTAGTCAAATTTAGTCTAGAAAAAGTAAGTCCGGTTTTGATCCAGGTTGAACCCAGGTCTGGGCCATACAAAGTGTATGGGTGAGGTGTAGTCAGAAGGTGACGTCATAGTGAGTTACCTGTTGCCATGGAAGCAGGCGGGGCTTGACTCTGAGCAGGTGGACCCTCAGTCTGAAAGAGACATTTTGGATTTGATAAAAAGCACAGCTTACTACTACTACCTACTGCGAGAGATAGAGGGATCGCTGCCCTCATTCTGCACCACCAACTGTAATGGGAATATTTAAATGCGGTCTGTCCACAAACAAATAACAAACTTGCTGCTGGCAGATGAAACTACATATAAGACACAACTGGCAGAGATTATATTAAGCAGTAAAGTGTTACTAAATAGGCGCTAGGTTTTACTTGAAAACAGACTGGATAAAGAAGGGAGAGTGCTGTCACCCATAGTGTTTGGCTCCAGCCAAATGAAGCTCATTGAGGCTAGCAGTTATAGGCCCATGCTCACTTCCTATTTGGAACGCAGCAGCTAGCAGGTTAGCTAGCCATTTATATATACACAGTCTATGGTTAAAAATAGTTACTAGGGAGAGCTGTGAGAAGCTGCCATTCTCTGGGCATTGGGAGGTGCCCTCAATTTGATGATTTAGCCAGTATTCACACTGATTAAAAGCACAAATTAATATAATCAAATTGATTTATTTAGGCCAATATTCCACTGTACTATCCACATTTACATTGACTACCTTGAGGCCGGAGGCTCCAGGAGCAGGGAGTCTCACAGGAGCGATGTGCCCAGAGTGCGATGCTTGATTCTGGGGCACACTCCCAGCCTCCCTCCCTTCAGGCTTCACTTCCTGTTTGATCAGATTGGAGGCAGCTGATTGGCCCGAGTGCTCCCCGGACTTCCTGTCTCGGTCCTGGTCCATCGGGTCAAGGTCGAGGTCAGCGTTGTCAAGGTTCAGCTCTGGGTCGGCATATGCGATCAGGTCGAATTTACCCGACAACAGGAAATCATCCAAGTGCAGGTCGTTAGCTGCCAGGTCCAAGTCTTCTTTGCCTGAGCATACAAATACATCCAGTTTACTACAACAGAGGATCAACAGTGCAGAGATCGGTGCTCGGGGTTAAGAAACTAGTACCACCAAGTGCCATATATTGAGATAATTGGAACAAGTTGATTGCAATATACATTACACTGCTCTCATGTGAATGAATATGCACACAAATATAATACAAATACAAATATTTGTTTGAGACAACACGGTTCTAAATTTAGCTAAATTTAACCTGCCCTAAATGAGGTTACTATGGCAGGTCTTGTGTGAGCTTGGATATAAGAATTTAATTGATTAAATGCAGATATAATTTTTTATAAAGTAATTTTTTTATTGCACATCCAAATGTCAGAGATATAAGTAGTGCTAGGATTGACTGAGCTTTGGTGGTCTGGCCCAGTGTCACTTTTCTTTATGAAACTGCTGTTCTAATTCCACATACACACAGAAATCCACGCATGTGAATATTAACTATGTGCCAAAGGATTCATGAGAGCTAGGAACGAGTTAGACAGATTTATGTACAGACTTTCTCCCTTTGTGGTTTGAAAATCAGGTAATTCATCTTTAAATGAGTTATGGAGGTCTCAAATTAAATACCATCTTCTGGGTCTAAGTTGAGGTTGAGATCGACCAGGTCCTTCACTTCAACGTCCTCCAGGTCTTTCACAGCTGAATCCTCTCCCTCCAAATGCTCCTCCATTGACTCGCCACCCGCTAGCTCCACGTTAGCTGCCATCGCTAACAGCTGCTGCTGCCGAGGGGGTGGGACTTCCTGCTCGGGGACAGGAAATGGGAGGCGGAGGCGATGCTCGGGGGCGCGGTGCCGGAGCTCAATGTACGGCTGTCCCATGATGCTGTGCGATGGGTGGGGCTGGACAGGGACTGAGCGTGGGAGGAAGGGCGGCTGAGGCACTCCTACAGAAAACACAATATACAGTTATGATATATGAAATGTATTATATGATTCATGTATGCACTAATACATCTGTAAGCACTAATGCTAGCACTAGTTTATAAGCTTTAGAGATGGAAGTACACCTGTTACTAAGGCCAGACCTTGCATCATGTGAGGGTGAGCAGTGGGTCCAGAGAGGGGTCTGATCCCAGTGAAGTCCGAGGGGAGGGGCCTGCGGATGGGCACAGGGACTCCCTCTGGAGCAGACAGCCCAGCACCAGGCACCAGGCCCTGGGCAGGACGCATGAAGGAGTCAGGCAGCCCTGGAGCTCCTGGAGGAACAGTGAACCTGGCACAGAGAGGAGAGGTCACACAGGGTCACCAGAGACAGGTCTCCAAAGTAAACAGAAACAGGTCTCCATGGTAACGTGTCTCACCGGAGGGGGGGTGCTCTGATGAGCATCTGTCGGGGGAAGGCACCCGCCTCTCCGGGCGGGAAGCCTCGTAGCTGCTGTTCAGGGTGGAGTCTCAAAGTCGGCGGAGCCACAGGCCTCATCTGCCCAGGATAAGGCGGAGGGGGCCGTCCAAACGGGTCGGGCTCCTCCTGAGGCCAATGACGAACCAAGGGGGCGGGGCTAGGTGCAGAGGGGGTGTGTCCAGGAGCCGTAGGAGTCTGAGGTAAATGACCCGGAGTGGTAGGGGCCTGTGCAGGTGTGTGTGCTGGCGCAGGTGTGACGGTCTGCCCCGGAGCAGCTGTGGCGTTGTGCCCTGGCCCTGCCTCCTGTAGTCCTTTCTCCTGTCGCAGAGCGCTCTTCTGCTGCTGCTGTCGGAGGATGAGCTGCCGGAGACGCTGTCGCTGTGGAACAGAAGAGCTTTAGAGCGAAGACCAAAACACTGGGACAGAAACTCATCATGCATCAACTGTTTGAAGAGAATTCATCTGCTCTGTCTAAAAGATCAACCACAAAAATATAACAAAATGAAGCACCGTGCTCCCCACTCATGCAGTCCCCTGTGAACTGTGGTGATGTGGGTCATACAGGGGTCAGTCTGGAGTCACAGAGGGGTCGGTCTTAGGTCATACAGGGATCAGTCAGAGGTCAGTCCGAGTGGAGACACTGGTGCAGGTCACACAGGGGTAGGTAGGAGTCTCACAGGGGTCAGTCTGGGGTCACAGAGTTGTTGGTCTGAGTGGAGATATTGGTGACTGGTTCAGGCGCGTGCACAAGCCTCATGCAGGTAGAGATTGTCTGCTCTGTACCATCTCTGTCACCTGTCTCAGTTTGTCCTCTGAGTCCCCCATCTGAGGCATCATGCTCATTGGTCCATCAGCTCCCAGCGCTGACAGCTCATTGGAAGACAGCAGCTTGTCGTTCTGAGGGCCCGTGGTCATGTGACTCTGCTCGAAGGGGTCGTGACCTGGAGTCTGTCCCTCCTCTGATATCCCAGCATGCTTTGGGGTGTGCTGCTGAGGCTGTGGTCGACCCGGAGAACGCTTGGTTAAAAAAAAAAAACAACAACATTAGAATCGTGTGTGAGACTGAAATATAAACTACAGGGTTAGCAGTTTTTACACAGAATAACACCCCATGGAGACTCAAGGAGGGTATCTGATACACAAGGACATTTCAGAACATTTTTGTCAAGGTCTAAACTACAGGGCTAGCAGCTTTTACACAGAATAACACCCCATGGAGACTCAAGGAGGGTATCTGATACACAAGGACATTTCAGAACATTTTTGTCAAGGTCTAAACTACAGGGCTAGCAGCTTTTACACAGAATAACACCCCATGGAGAAACAGGGAGGGCTTCTGAGACACAGGGACATTTAGGTCTCACAGAGGACATAATTCCAAGTCTCTGTAAGACCCAACATTAATCTCTTAATTTCAGCACCATTCTTTACTTGGACCAAGGACTAAATCAGGACTAAACAAAGACTAAGCCAGGACAAAAGCCCCTATAATAGATCCTGACCACTGCAGACCAAAACATTCAACAGAGCTGCAGTGTTGGAGATGCTATAATGTGAACTAAAATCTTTACCTGGTGATGTGGGGGGAATCCAGCTGCCTCTGCACTCAGCCCCGGAGCTCTGGGAGAGGACCCAGACGCGGCTGGTCCTTGCCCAGAGAAAGAGTCTGTTCCCTGGGTGTAGGCTTCGGGAGAGGGCCTGGGAGTGCCTACAGGAGAGCGGGGAAAGCGTGGGGTGCCGGGTGTCTGTGGGTTGGAGTAAGGGTCCGGAGAGGGTCTGGAGGTCAGGGGGGATTGGTGGCTGAGGGCTTCCCCGGCTTGCTGGGTGTAGTCAGGCCTCGGGGTGCCGGGAGCCTGGGAGTATGGGCTGCGGTGGGGAGAGCCCAATCCGGACAGAGGGCTGGAGGGAAAGTCCTGGTTCAGAGGAAAGCCCAGGTCTGTGGGGCGAGTGGGGTCCCGACGTGCCCCTGAGAAATCCTGCTGGTGGGGGGGCATGGGCGCCTTGAACACGGGCCGCTGGTACGACAGGCGAGAGTGCTCCAGACCAGAGGGGCTGAGCATCCCAGGACGTGTCTGCTGCAGAGCTGAGGAGGGGAGTGAAGAGGTTAGAGCCAGAGCTGGGACCAGATACAGGGACTTAAAACAATAGAGGTTGTGCACTGGCATCATTTTATTTGAAAAATACTCCACAACATCCGACTGATTGGCACTGAGGCAGAACGATGGGCAGCTCAACAGACAATACGTGTTTCTTTGCTTTTTTTGGTCTCATTTTTGTCTATGGAGCTGTTGTTTTCGCACCATAATAATTATTTCCTCAACACAGACTCAGAAATATGTTATTTAAAGAAAAAGGTTCAGTTCACCTGTGTCTGATCCAAAGTCTGTATAAGTGATAAATATAAGTGTGTCTGCAGAGCCCCTGTTGTTTCACTCTTCACTGTTTTTTTACTGTTGTCTTGATTTTCTTGTTTTAGAGTCAGGTACAAACCAAATATTGATCAGTTGTAGACTTCTATTTTTATTCTTAAACTGTAGCAGCTCTTTCCATTTTAGATTTAGTGTTTGGAGCTTTTACAGAACAGAATGTCTTTATTCTCCTATGAGACTCAATGTTGCCACTCTCTGATAAAGTTCCAAACGTTGCGATGTCATGTCATGATGTGGTACTTACACTGTGTAAAACACTAAGTCATTATCTAGTCTTATACTTATTTGTGAAGGGGGAACCTGGTCATATAGTTCACAATGGTGGGAGCCTTACCTTGCTGAGGTGCCATGCTCCTGAACATCTCTGCTCCTTTGGCGTCTGGAGAGGGGGCAGGAGATCCCAGTGCATCGTGGGCCGGAGAGGCACTCAGAGAGTTCCTCCGCGCCTGTAGAGGGGGCTGTGGAGCACTGGGCGGCCGTGGCGTGCCCACCACTTTGCCGTAAGGGTCCCACGGCGACGAGGGCCGCGAGGAGGGCGGGGAGAACATCTGTGGAGAGGAGGGAGAAAAGCCGGACAGGGGTGGGGCCTGGGGGCGCAGGAACACGTCATCCACCAATCCTGACGTGCTGCCGCTTCCTCCTGAATGCTGATTGGACGCCATGGGGCTGCGGCTGCCGGTATCCGGGGAAACGCCGCCGCACAGCTTCTGATTGGTCAGGATCTGCTGCTGACGCTGCTGCAGGAGCTGCTCGTTCTTCACCTGCTCCAATTTCTGAGTGGCCTCCATCTTGGCCAGCTGTTTACTCTTCTGACGCATTTGCTGCAACGCACAGAGCGCAATGAGACGCCGGGACGCCATGTACCAACCGCACAAACTAAAGGACCAGCAACGCATCAATACACTCAGAATACTGATGCCCTCCCATCCTCCTCATTCCTGTGTGCCAGATGCCCTCTTATCCTCCTATATCGCGTGTTCATCAATTTAAATTTAAACTGCTTAAAGAAAATATCAATATTACTTCTTGGCATGGAACCCAGCCCAACATGATTTCAAAGGCGTTTATGAGTTAAGATGACAATTAGATTCTATGTGTACATAGAAGACTGCATTTAGTGTAGGACATTTAAACAGTAAAGCCGCTCATAAAACAGGATGTTAAAGTTGGAAGTGGTCCATTAGTTTGCACTGAGTTGAGTTGGTATGGCGTCGTTACATGGCGTGGTAATGCTCTCTGTCCCTGATTCTGAGGATGGAGCATGCAGTGACCAGCAGGTAGCGCAACATGGAGACACCACTGAGGTTTTACATCCACAAGAATCTAAAATCATTTAAATCTCTATTGGATGTAAAAAGTGTCATTCCTGTTGTGGTGCAGTTTGCGTTCTAGTAGGGGCAGGGGTTTCTCATTCTCTCTCCTGTTTCACTTTAAATATAATGACTTTTTTATTTCTTATTATAATAAAAAACAGAGTTCAAAGACAGACTGAGCAGCAGACACCAGCTCTGGGCCACGGTTTGGGTCTGAGAGTTCTGAGTCCAACTATCTGAGATCCTCTGGAGGTCAAATGATCAGATTGTGAAGCCACATTTGTCCTTGGCATTTGACCCATCCTTCTGGACCAGATCTATGCCTGGGCAGGAGTACCTAGCTGGATATGCTCCATAGCATAATGTTGTATTGCAGACACAGGCAGAACATGCTCCACATTGTTAGGGAATCAGACTTAAGAGCTTTTTGCTATGAGGAGATTGTGCCAGCCTTAACAGCTGAACTGAAATACTCTACACAAGGAATTAAATCTGAATTGTGATCACAATTATTGCTCAAATCAAATAAACACTGGGTAGCTGAAAAAAGTCAATTAAATTCTCTTGTGAATGATATCTTGCTCCATTTTTTGAAAGACAGAGCGAGCCAATCTACTGATCTAATTTAAAGCAGTTTTAAAGGGCCCATATTACGCTCTTTTCCGATCTATATTATAATGTTTCCTCATCACAAACATACGTAGAGTTGTGTTTTGTTTCATTCACACATGTTTAACACACAAACCCTGCATATTTAGGCTGAGTTCTTCTCTCAAACAGAAACCACCTTGTGATGTCATTGAGTGGTGATACAGGAAGTGCTCCACTGTGTTTAAAATCCATACACCTTCACTAGAATCATTTGGATAATTTCAGCCCTGGAACTGCCCATCTCTGCTAAACTAAAGGTAAAAGGTAGACGTTAACTCAAAATGCTCTGTTCCACCTTGTGACGTCATGTAGTGGGCTCTGTTCCACTTGTGACGTCATGTAGTGGTAGTTTTCGAGATGTAGACAGACTAATAAAGAGTTACTCAAACGTGTGTATGAAACAAAACACAGCTCCAGGTATGTTTTTGATGAGGTAACAACATTATAACATGGCTTAATGCTCACAAGAGTCATTTTGAGTAATATAGGACCTTTTAAACATGAATCACAAAATTACTAATAAAAACATGCTAATAAGTACATCCTTCCTCTACAAGGTCAGTTTTGACAGTGTAAATAATGGTTTCAAATCATGTTAATTTCAGTTATGCCTCAAGCAGCCCTATTGTACAGTGATTGGTGGAGAACCAAACTCCAGGTTTGATCAAGAATGAACCAAGTTGAAGAATAAGATCTCAGCCATTTTAGTGTTATAGTCGTGTGAACACTGCAGTTTAAATGTCCAGATTATTTGCAGTAGCACTAAAGGCCTGTGGGAGGAGCTCAGGGCGTTGGACACAGAAGTCTGCCTGTTGAGTGAGGTCTTACCAGAGGCTCTTGGCCCGCTCCTGCTACAGATGCCTGGAAGGGACAATCTTTATGTGATGGTGATTTTAGCCCGGAGCCCCATCTCTCATTTACCTCTCCCTTTTCAATGACAGTTAGAGACATTAGTGAAACCTCATGCACATCGTTAATATTCAAATGATTATGTCAATATGCAAATGAGCCCCACCCACACACCTGTGAAAAGCATGCAGCTCACTACTATGGAACTAGCCAGGGGAAACCGACAACAAGCAGACCAAAACTAAACCAGGGCTAAACCAGGGCTAAACCAGGGCTAAACCAGGGCTAAACCAGGGCTAAACCAGGGCTAAACCAGGGCTGAACCAGGACTGAACCAGGTCTACATCACAGGACAAAACCAGGACTACATCAATACTAAAACAGAACTAAACCAGGTCTATATCACAGGACAACACCGGGACTACAAGTCTGCACCAGGTCTGCTTCACAGGACTAAACCAGGACTACGCCAATCGGAATTCCATTAGGTCTACATCAGGACTAAATCAAGTCTGTATCACAGGACTAAACCAGAACCATATTAGACCAAAACCCGAGCCTAAACCAGAGTCAGGTTCGGTTTCCCCTGCGTCTCTACACAAATGATGTAGATGGTGTCAAAATGGCCGTCTCACCTGCCGCATCTTCCACTCCTGCTCCTGCTCAGTCTCCTTGGGCCTAAGTGGGTCCTTGAACATGGCGTCAGTCTCCATAGAAATGGGGTCATAGGTCATCTGTGGTGGCGGCGGTGCGAGGCGTTTCAGAGGGTCGGGAGGTAGCTGCACTTTGTTGATTCTCTGAGCGGCCCGGTTGTCTCGCGCTTTTTGCTGGAAAATTACAGAGAACGTAAAGAAGGTGTATTACACTTCAATGGGGTATTAACTGTTAACACATAGCATATTTAGATCACCATGTTACCTTTTATCGTTTTGAAAATGCTATATTTGCTAAAAACAACATATTGCAATGTTTGATAAGTCTGAGTTCCGTTTTTGCCGCTCTGAGTCTCCCCTCCCTTTGCTCTCCGTGTTAAGTCACTCCCCCTTCAGTGCTCTATCACAAATCAGCGTGCATCCTGCTAATGAAACTACTGCACATCACATCAGGTTTGTGAAGTTGCTGTGTACAGTTTTGTATCATGTTTTTGTATATTTTTGGAGATTGTCACGTGAAAGCATGGATGATGTAGGTTTGTGGGCTGAGCGCTGCATAGAATCTCACAGCTAACCATAAGGAGGGTTTGAAGAGGTTTGAGATCGCTAGATTACCTAAACATACATGGATGACATGGATGAACCTCTTCAGGCATAATTTTGATAAAGGAACAATGTTATAACATGGTAGAAAGCTCAAAAAAATTGTGCATAATATTACTTTAAAACCTTAGAATAAAGGTAGAACCGTAGAATACTTCCATTGACTTGAAAATTCTGGACTATAACTGGGGAGAAGAGATGATCTGAAATACTTGATTATGATTATTCTACTGCTATATAAAATGATAAATAAGTATATGTTAAGTACACATGTACACAGTATTTGTATGAACCAGACTTTTAGACTGACCACAAACGGAGCGCGGTCCTGGGAACTAGCTTTCCTCCACAGTTTGGCAATCTGCTTCATCCTTGACGGCCAGTCTGAAAAAAAGCACAAAAAAGAATGAGAAACAGGTTCAACTGAGTCTAAAGAGGGACTAAACCAGGACTGAACTGGTTCAAAACCAACACTAGAATTACTACTACAATTAAAAGAGCAATCGACCATTACTATACTGGGACTAAACCAGGACCTTATCTTGAGCTAAGCAATACAGTTTTCATTTTTCATTCTTTGATTTGGCTTTTCTTTTCAAAAACAAAATAAAAATGGCTTTCATATAGTTAAAGGTCTTTCTCCAAAGTCTTGCGTCTGCTCCAAACCACAGCTTTTACTGGCAGAGGATTGACTGGTGCCTTCTCCATTAAAAACACCCAAGCTTATCACTGACCATTAGATATGACTAATTCCCCAGCAATAATTTTTTTCATGTCTGAGGCAAGGAGGACTGAACAAAGGACTGAACCTGAGACTAGACCAGACTTAGACATACTTGGATTCTGGTCTGGAGTTAATGTTTAGATGTACCTGGATACTGCTCTTTCAGTTGGGGGAACTTGATGTTGCAGTAGAGCACAGGTGCAACTGTGGCCTGTTCTCCCAGAGGCTCCTCCTTCTCCCACTTCAGCATGCCTCTCTGTGCCGTTGACAGCACGTCCTGGTCATCCGCCGGAGACTGCGCCTGATTGGAGGCCTGCAGAGAGTGGGCAGGGCCAGGCAGGGATGGGGCAGAGCCTGAGTGAGAAGGAGGGGCCACCCTGAAGCGGGGTGTGGCCTGTTGGCCCAGAGGCATCATGGGAGATCCAGGGAAGTGAGAGGAGGAGCCCATCAGACCATTCACCAGCGGGAGGCGTGGGAACTGTCCACCTGAAGACATTAGATTATCAATAAACCTGCACTATGGAACTTTTCTGGTGGAGGGTCTGCCACTTGCTTGTCTCCATGGAGATGTTATTGCTTTGCCTGGAAAGTTGCACAGTATGGCATTAATCTTGCATGGTAACAAGCAGGCATGGTAACAAGCAGGCGATACCACCAGGCCAAATAACAGGTCAGATCTGAGGAGAGGCAAGTTTGCTCTAATGTTTTTGGAGATATTTTTTTATACTATACAAGTGCTAAACAGGTGTGTGTACCTGGGGCTGGGGGGTGGGGCTTGCTGCAGGCCTGAGACTCCGATTGGCTGTTGCGGTTTGGACTGAGGACAGCAGTGAACAGGTCTTCTACGTCTTTGCCCTCGAGCTCTGATGGAAACAGCACAAGAGTCCATCAAACTGAAGACACTGATATAAAACTATATGCAGAATGTACTGTAGAGACTTACCTGGGATTTTGTACAGTTTACTCAGAATCGCACCTGGGAAAAAATAACAAACAAGTTTAAAGTTACTCAAGTTAATTAATTCTGTTCAAAAGTAAAAGCCCCTGTGTAGGGCTACAATATAACAGAATAAAAACATCAGAAACGTATTTTACAGGGTAGAGTTTTGATGGAGGGTATGTGACATATTGTAGCCTCCTGCTTATCTCCGTGGAGATTTTGCTTTGCCTGGAATGTTCCACAGTATGGTATTATGGGATCCTATTTCAATGGAGACAAAGCCAAACCAGGCCAAGTTAGTGGTCAGACCTGTGGAGAGGTAAGCCCTAATGTTTCAGGTATTTTTAGTAACAAAAAGACCTATAATGAATAAATGAAAGATGTAAAGTATTAACATCTTCGGGACCAGTAGGAGTTACCTGGCGCCTGTTTAATTTCATAAATCTATTTGTATGAAACATGAATAAATCTCACCGTCAGACACCATTTTATCGAGTTCGGGGCTGAGGATGGCGTCCAGCGGCTCCTCCTGCACCGAGCGCTGTGTCCGGCCTGAGTCCATGGGGCCGATGTCCAGACCCGCTGCAGCAAAACAACAAAAGACAATGAGTGACTAAGCTATTCAAACCTTTAACAAGAAGAGGCAGCAGGAAAGAGCAGGAATCTAGAGGAAAACCAGGAGTTTAGTGGTTGAGAAATGAGGAAAGAAAAGTGTGAGCTTGAATCAAAGTTGCTGCAGAAACAGGTTTGGTTTTGGGGGAAAAGTGGAAACGCCGTGAGGAAAATCTTACCAAATGGAGAAGGAGAGCGCTCACCCTGGAACTGACCTAAAAGGTTCACAAAAATAATGGCGTCAAAAAAAAAAAATTAAGAGATTTGTCACTTGTGAAGCCCCACCCCTCTGGAAAGTACTGACAAGCTCTTTACAACCAGTCAAATCAAACTAAATAAACACTACTTTTCAATAGGCCAATATATAATGATGGAACAATTGATACTTTGCAGTGACACCACACTCGGGGTGTTCTACATGCATCTCTATGGAGGACTGTTCAGCAGTTACCATGATGACACAATGCACACATTAGCAAACACTGTCAAAGAAGGTGTAAAATAGGTTAAGATAGGAATTTTTAAGATACGCCTGGAAACTCAAGAAAAAACACAAAATAGATTTAAACAGCAAATTTTCAGGAGTCTGATCAATCCGAGCATTCATGGTCCTGCTTAGGTGTTTGATGTTCAACAAAAAGGTGAGAGTGGCTAAAAAACTGTTGGCTAATGCTAGCTAGCTTGTGACTGTAATGTTATTTAAGAGGGACTTGTTTAAGAGCACAAGTCAGCTCACCTGTTGTAGTTCCAACTAAAACAGCTCTTTCTGGTCAGTTTACGTTGAAACAAAGCTGAGATTAATGTCTAACAGAGTACTGCCTTTAGGTAAAATCATACCCCCAGGGAATGTTGATGATATCAGCTGCAAAGTATCTATCAACTTATTCAATATATGATAGATGGAAAAATATTTTTGGGAGGTCACCATGTTGTGCACATTTTTTTTACACTACTGGGAAATTTGTGGTTATTTTTTGGCAATATGATAAGATTTGAGCCATAGAAGGTTGAATAAATAATTTCTATGACTCATTACAGATGCAAACTAAGTACTAAAATGTTTCATTCTGCTATTTATTTATTGCAGCTAATGATTTTTTAACAATATTGTAGATTTAGATATAAATCTGCTCTTGCTTTATTGTGCCGTTATTGTGTCAGTGGCGTAAATGGGGGGGGCAGCTAAAATTAATATTGTTCAAATGCAGATGTTTGTTGTTATACAGCAAGTTTTTGGGCCTAGTCACCAATAGGTTCAACATTTTTTATTTCACTTTTTGTTTATTTCTAGGCAAATACAATTTAATCAATAGGGAAATCTGGCTCTTGCCACCATCTGGAAGAATCACATTCTAGAACACTGTGCAATGCTGTTCTAGGGCAGTGTTAAAAAAAATTCAATCGCATACCCTCCAAGTGCCTAGATCACAATTTAGATTTCATCATGATTCATGTTGACCCTGTATTCTTCTATTAACTAAAGCCATCTGTTGCTTCTGAGAGGTCACACTCCACTGTAATTGGCTGAGTCCGCCTCACTCACTCAGAGCATGACAGAGGCTGACCAATAAGATGAGAGGATGGGTGTGTCTGTGTTTGAGCACTGAGTAGCGGTAGAATGTCACGTAGAAAATATGGTAAATATTAGAGCTGCAAGATTAATGGCAATCACATCACAATTTGAATGGACGTAATGAACAAATCTCAAAGGCTGCCATTTTTGAAGGACCCTAATTTCCTCCACAAACAACAAAATCTCCTGTCTTATTCTGCATAAAAAATGCTAACCCTGTAGTGTAAACCTCTACAAACATGTTCTGAAATGTGATTCTTGTATAAGTTCATATTTCAGTTTTTATCAGTTCTTCTGGTTTAAAATGTGAACTTTGAACCGAATCCTGTTATTAAAACATAAATCACAAATCTAAATTGCAATGCTCGTCACAAAAGCCTCTAATCTTGCAGCCCTAGTAAATATGTATAATATGAGGAGTCACGCGTGTAGTGAAGCATGGTGACATTATGAACTATAGTGCTAATCTTATTACCTCCGGATGGTTAGGCTTTGAACAGTGAGAGTTTGGTGAGATGTGGTGAATGGGCGTTACCTGTTTGTCCTGTGGCCAAAATGTGAGGGTCCGTGTTGAGGACGTCAGACAGATCCACCAGCGCCTCCTCTGAAATGGCTGAATATGACCAACACAAACACGAATGAATGAGATGGAAATGAGGCTCAGACATCCTCTGCCCCATCTGACCCTCTTCTCTGCATCCTCTGCCCCATCTGACCCTCTCCTCTGCATTCTCTGCCCCATCTGACCCTCTCCTCTGCATTCTCTGCTCCATGTGACTCTCTCCTCTGCTCCATGTGACCCCTATCCTCTGACCCATTTAAACCTCTTCTCTGCAGCCTCTGCTCCATCTGACCCTCTCCTCTGCATCCTCTGCTCCATCTGACCCTCTCTTCTACAACATGTGACCCTCTCCTCTGCATCCTCTGCTCCATGTGACCCCTCTCCTCTGCATCCTCTGATCCATCTGACCCTCTCCTCTGCCCCATCTAAACCTCTCCTCTGCATCCTCTGCTCCATGTGACCCCTCTCCTCTGCATCCTCTACTCCATGTGACCCCTCTCCTCTGCATCCTCTACTCCATGTGACCCCTCTCCTCTGCATCCTCTGATCCATCTGACCCTCTCCTCTGCCCCATCTAAACCTCTCCTCTGCATCCTCTGCTCCATCTGACCCTCTCTTCTGCATTCTTTGATCCTCTGACCCTCTCCTCTGCATCCTTTGCTCCGTCTGACCCTCTCCTCCGCATCCTCTGCTCCGTCTGACCCTCTCCTCCGCATCCTTTATTTTTCTTCTTGTTTCCTTTGAACAGAATACTTACGCAGAGGTCCATGCTTCTGGGGGGTGTGGCCATGCGGCACAGGGACGGGACCTTTCACTGGGCCTGAGGCAAGAGTGGGTCCTGATTGGCTGAGACCTGGAGCCTCTTGCCCCGCCCTCCTATCAATCAAGCGACTGCGGTCCAGAAGATCACGACCGAAAAATGCCTCCTAAACACATACAACAAGGAAGAATACTTAAGGATTTTAAATAATAAAAAAATTCAAAGTATCTCAAATTTTTACCCTCAAATACCACTTAATTCAAGAGGTATGATGTAACTACCTGTCTCCATGGAGATATTACCGCTTTCCCTGGAATGTTCTGCAGTATGGAATTAGACTAGTCTATCTTGCATTTATTCAATTTACTTGAAAAACATGCACTCTATTAGTGGGCGGGCTCAAATATTCACAAATCTGACCTGTAACTTGGCCTGCCAGTCTCCATAGAGATAGAGAAATGTAATACCCTACTGTGGAGCATTCCTAACAAAGCAAAAACATCTCCATGGACACAAGCAGGTGCCAGACCCTCCACCAGAAAAGTTACAAAGTGCATCTTTAATTATTCAACCTGGAGTTATTACAGTGAAATAAATACATTTTTGATCAATTTTTTGACCTGTAAATATGAAGGAAAGGTCTCCTCCAGCTTGGTCCTCTTCTTCCTGTATCTTTTCTTCACTTTTTCCATGGAGTGGTCGGCTGACGTGTCCATGGCATCTCCGTCTGTAACAGTATAGACTGTTAAAATCAAATATAAATATCTGGGATGAGCGTTTTTGAGCTGTTTGAGTTCTTCACCATCGTCTCGGCCTGGATACGTGTCTGTGGAGTCGCTGCGGCACAGTTTGATTCTGCTTGGGCCTTTGCCGCCACGCTGCCGCACCATGAAGCCCCCGATACCTGGAGAGAGGGAGAGAGGGAGAGAGGG
>KN486567.1:657-11782 GCA_000787095.1 Periophthalmodon schlosseri
TTCATGATTATTAGATTTTAATGTTTTTAGTTCTGCTCACACCTGCACATTTCAAACTATGGGAGATCGGATTGTCACGTAGATTTTCTGCCCTCACTGATCCCAAACTAATGACACAAGATTTAGTTTTTGCTATGTCTTGTGGAATGTTACACAGTATGGCATTTAACTTGTACCTATTTCCAGGAAGACAAGCAGGTAACCAGGCCAAGTTACAGGTCAGATCTGTGGAGAAGCAGACCCATTGACTGTAAGAATGTAAGGTACTTTAGGAGAGGTAGATTCAAATGCAATGTATGAAACAGTAACATCTTCATGGGGACAAATTCTGCACAAAAAAGTTCCATAGTGCACATTTTAAATAGTGGAAAATGAATATAGTTGTGTGGTTTTTGCTATAGCAGGAAAGAGTTCATTGCATCATTAACTAGCACATAGGGAGTAACAGATGGGAAGCATATTATGCCTCAAGGGACAAAATGTAACTGAGATTAGTAAGAAATATTGCGTTTGTTATGTTGATATAGATCTGTTAATAACAATGGGACTGCAGTGCAACATAGATACACAGATAAGATCCTCATGCAGACAGAGGAGGGTGGCATGCTCAGATGGGGGAAGATTTTCCCTCTCAACTTAAAGGTCGGTGGTTACCAGTTCCCATCAGTGCATAGTGTTGTGGTTTCCTTGGGCAAGGCAATTAACCCTCCATGTATCCAGTATGAACATAACATGGAAAGCCAAGTGTGGGTAGATATTTCACATATTGTGAGGACTAAAATCTGTACCGCAGTGTCTTTAAAGGTAAGATATGCGTTCGTTTAGGTTGAAGTTAGGGTTTAGGATAAGGTTATCACATGTATTTGGATTGAATTAGTGTTAATGTTAGAATGCTAAACGGTGTTAGCTTTACCATCATGGCGACACTCCTCTCCGGTCTGTGAGGGTTGTGAAAAGCACTTATAAACTCATCATGGTGCATAAGTAAGATGCTCAGAATGCGTAAGCTAAGGGAGGAATAACTTGCAAACCGTTTTCATGTTTTGAAGAGTGGCGCGACCTCTGGGGCTTGTTTGACTTTTTCTCGACCTGAAATCCCTCCTCCCTCCGCAGTCCTGATTGGCTGTGTGTGTCCTCCAGAGTTCAGATGAAGAGGCCCAGTCTACAGTCTACAGCTCCAGTCAGACGGCAATGATTGTGCTCCAGGGGAAGAGCTGAAAATTACATCAACGTTTTGGAGTGCTGTACAGAGCGTGAGAGGAGGGCTGGTTCAGACATGCATTTAGAAAGTTCCAATGTGAGCACAGGATGTAGGAGCACAGTATGTGTATGACGGAAGTATAAATTAAGCCTCTTGTGTGAATGAAAAGAGAACTCGGATCCTTTTAGCTCAAACCGCAAAAGGGTTAAATATGGAACATGTATCATTTGATATGACGCAGGAAGGTCATACAAATGAGAGGCAGTGTGGCTTTAACACTGATGTAAATTAGAGTTAAAGCCACATAAAGAGAGAAAGTATACGATATTTTTCTTTTGCCCTTGAATAATAATTTAGTAGTTAGGATGGAAGCCCCAGTAGTTAGTACATACAACGTTTTGAGGACTTTTCCCATTCCCATTCAAAATACATAATATTTTGTTTTAAATTGTTAACAGCTATGGCAACGGTCCTAATTCTGCATCATTCTGAAACACAGGAATACATTTTTATATTAGATTTATATGATAATTATTTCAATAGAATCATCAGTGTGTTCTTTCTTTCAGTCAGTGCTTGTGTCAGGATCACCACATGGGCCAGGGCACATGCGTAGCTTACTAACACTGAAATAAAGGCTAGTAACAAATTAAACCAAAGAAAACAATTTATCGTTTTACCTTTTAAATCATTTCTCTAAATTATCATCTTTTCTATCAGTTGTGCTTAATATTTAATTACAAAGACACATAAAATGCATTTTCCTAACAAGTACATTTCTATGTTGCCCTGTTGCAGAGGGTTAAGAACGGACAGGGCAGACACAGAGACGCAGAGTAGGACATGAACAGGCTGTTCTCAGACTCTCTGAGGTGTTTACTGCTGTTATTTATGTGCACTCGGCTTCAATAATGCAACACACTGAGGACCATTATATTGATGAAGGCGGGGCCCGGAAACATTTAGATCAATAAGCTATTTTTGCTTGTTGTTTGCGGACCTACTTGTATTGCAATTATCTATGTGCTTGTTTCAATGATGACTCTTGGACATGCATGTTGACTAGTTCATTAGTTAATTGTCATTTGCTTGTTTTTGTGAAGCTCTACAGGCTCGACACAAACGCAAGATTTGGAATTTTGCTGGTTCTTAACATTGCCATATTGTTTGATCAAAACATTCACACTAATTTAGTTTTTAATTTTTACCTTTTTCAGTTATAACATCACAATTATTATCCACAGATGTAAATTATAGTTTCAGTTTGCCCAGACTTTGATTCTTGGTGCTAACAAAAAAAATAAAAAATCCCCACTTGGTTTAAGGGATAGGTGTCAAATGCCTCTAAAAGTATCCCATTTTCCTAGTTGGTTCGACACACCTTCTTTCCCATAACAGCTCTTCTATTATTATCACTTCTAAGTGCGATGAGCTCATTTTCCCCGAACGACTTCCCCTCATCACTGAGTCTCACCCCTGTACAGCCTTTACTGCAGTGCCAGTCCAAATGTCCCAGGACACTTCCCCTCATCACTGGGCCTCACCCTCACATGGCCTCCGCTCATAAACTGTATAAAAAAATGGACTAAGTGAGCGTGACGTCACCCTTGGCGTTTAGCTCCAGTCAAATGAAGCTCAACGAGTCCAGCAGTTACAGGGGCGAATTTTGAGCTGAGTTACAACCGTATCATAGCAACCAAAGAGCCAATCCAGAGCCAGTGCCTGCACCACTGGTTTAGCAGGGAGCGGGCGCTTAGCAACACTGTCAATCAAACCTGTTGCTAACACTAGAGAGACCGACCTCGGGGAAAGAAGGCACCTGATTTATGGGTTATTAATGTTCATATCTTGGTTTACAGCAAAATGGCGAAATAAAAACACCAAGATCATGTAGAGCGGGTCAATACAAACATTTTAAGACCAAAATGACAAGACTGCAGCAGTTACAGAGAGAGGGGTGACAGTTTCTCAATGTAAAGTGAATTGAGGCTAGATTCGATGGAGCCGGAAGCGCGCCCATGCTCATTTCCTATTTGGAACGCGGCAGCTAGCAGGTTAGCTATGTCCATTTGTACATACAGTCTATGCCTTCACTGCAGTGCCAGCCAAATGTCCTGGGACACTTCCCCTCATCACTGAGCCTCACCCCTGCATGGCCTTCACTGCAGTGCCGGCCCAAATGTCCCGGGACACTTGCATAAGACGCGCATCACGAGACCGGAGCACCATTAGCCTCCGATTCCTCTCGTTTCCAACCCTCTGTCACATCCCTCTCCATCTTGACGGAGTGTAGTTTGCACCAAACCCACGACACACAAGTGCGAAGTCATTCTGAACACCTAAATCAGAGTCGTGCACTGGTCGTGGCCTGTGCAGGGGTTACATAATGACTGCTGATAGCCAGAGCACGGCATGATGGGAAGTGAGTCAGTTGCTTTGCAGAGCTGTAAGTTTATCTATTATTCAGGTGCTGTGCCCTCAAGCCTATAAGCCCATCCTCCAGGACCGGACACTGACAGACAGAGACTGGCTGCATTACAAGTGTGTGTCTATCATTATGACAGACGGGAGAGAGTAAGACTTGGACACACAGTTACTTCAAATGATTTTATATTTAATATTAATATGTCTGCTCCACAATCCAATTTTCTCTTGGTGTCAGACTCAAGCTCAATCAGGAAGGGCATCAGGTTTAAACCCAAGCAGTTCTCAAACTAAGGTCGCTGGTAGTTTTATGAGCTTGTTCTGATGGACTTCTCTTCAGTTCTATTGTTAACTTAATTTAAAGCTTATATATTTTTTATATTCAGTTCAAGTTTATTTATATTGCACATTTAAAACAACTTCAGTTGCCCAAAGTGCTTCACATAAAAGTCAACAACAACAAAACAAATATACAGATAATACGATACATAGGCAAAGAATAATAAAACACCAAGATATAAGATAGACCTTCGTTGTGTTATTTCTTGTTTAGACCTGGGATAGTCCTAGTATAATTCTGTTATAGACCTGGTTTAGATCTGGTAGTTTTCTTCTTGGTGCGAAAACTGAAAAATAAACCACTGATTTAGTTCATATGCAACAGCACAAGTAGAAACATTAACAAAACGCTTAAGTACATTCCTTCTGTTCCTTTCCTCTTGAATCTGATACACCTCCTCTGCACAGACACCAAAACGGCCTTAAGTTTGTTTTACAGGTATTTACATCAAATATATTTATTTTTTTGTAATCAGCACTAACATCCTCAGCCATTTGCTACTGTGCAATACATTTTAACCTGGCAAATTTGAGATCCAAGTGCATTTCTCTACTTAATCAATAATTAATGAATCATAATGTAAAACGTTAGCGTGCTGTATATAGATTTTCCGGAAGCATCCACAGCGTTTCTCCATCACGGCAGCTTTAGCCTGTGTTTGTCTAAGGGGCCATTAAGACGCAGCCTCATCTCTGCTGTTATGACTCTCAGCGATTATCAGTGGTCCTCCTGAGGTCCAAAGGAGGAGGTTATGTAAGGCAATTAGCCTCGCCCACCGCTCGGCATTATGGACTTTGTGGTGCTGACAAAGAACTACTTATGTCTTCTCTTTGTCAGTCTTTACTCTTTGTTATACATGTTTTATAAGACCTTCCAACAGTGTCGAGTGTTGAGTGTTGAGTGTTGCTGTCTAGATTATGAAATAGTTTTGTAGCGTACTTAAAGGGCCCATATTCTGCTATTTCTCATCTATGGTTTATCTATGTTAAAATATACCTGGAGTTGTGATTTGTTTCATTCACACATGTTTGAGTAACCCTTTAGTCTGTCTACATCTCCAAAGCTCAAAATGCTCTGTTCCACCTTGTGATGTCATGTGGTAATACAAGAAGTGCTCTACTGTGTTTTTAAACTCCATACACCTTCACTAGAACCATTTGGATCATTTCAGCCCTGGAATTGCCAACCTGCACAAAAAGTAAAAGACAGCTGTTAATTTGAAAACTACCGCTTTACGACATCACAAGGTGGAACAGAGCATTTTGAGCTTTGGAGATGTAGACAGACTAAAGGGTTACTCAAACATGTGTGAATGAAACAAATCACAACTCCAGGTATGTTTTTGATGAGCTAACAACATTCTAACAAGTTCACAAGAGTAAATTTTGTGCAATATAGGATTTTTAATGCATTCAGACACATGCGCGGGTAAATACGTTACTCTACAAAGCAGAACTTATCTATGATCTTTGCCATTTCTTTACTCGATAATCCTGAATTTTACAGATGGTTTGCAATTTGATCACAGTTAAGACTAGTGCATATGGTGCAGTCTCGTCGTGTCCTTGGGCAAGACACTTCATCCACATTGCCCAAGTATCCATTTGTTCATCGTTGAGCGGTTTGAGCATAGCAAACTTTTCATTGTACTTTCAAAACATCATTCTAGGAAACAGATGGATAACATACTGGTTTCAACATCCTGTATTCTTCCATGTTTGACTTCACCCCTTGTTCTTGTGTAGACTGTTTACACCAGGTCTTGCCCTGCGCCCCGCCTGAGTCCAGACTGTTACTGCTGCAGAGGGAGAGAGAGAGAGAGGCAGTGATCCCGACCCGGCTGTAAATTAAATAGATTTGCT
This sequence comes from Periophthalmodon schlosseri, assembly GCA_000787095.1. Classification (NCBI taxonomy): domain Eukaryota; kingdom Metazoa; phylum Chordata; class Actinopteri; order Gobiiformes; family Gobiidae; genus Periophthalmodon; species Periophthalmodon schlosseri. The sequence goes on from KN486567.1 coordinate 6,485, forward strand.
TCCTCTCTGTGTCTCTGTAATAATCTCAGTGCTTTGAAGAGAGCCTGTGGTCAGCTCGGAGGGATTTAAACACTGGACATGTCTCTACAGTAATCACTCTGTGCTGCTCTGTGTGCGTGCACGTTTAAGAGGACATGTGGGGCTCAAACCGATTCAGACACTCAATGTTCTGTTAAACTGGGATTCGAGTAGTGCTGGTATTAACTTCTGTATATGTTTAATTTATTCCTTTGAGCGTTTCCCCTGATACAACATTTCCTTAGTCTCACCGCTTCACATATTGCTGTCCATTAATATTCACCAGACCTGTTTTTATCATGTTAGCATTAAAATTGGCCTTCAGTTCGTTTCGTTGTTTGTGTTGCATATGCATTATTTTGACGTTATATAATGAGAAATACTTAAAATTTGTTATTTAAAAAGGGTTTGAGTCAAAGTAGTACGCCTGGTCTGGTGGTAGGCTCCAGAAAATAAATGCTCGTAACATCCCCACAACGTGCATATGTAGGGGAGGCTGTGTATTGATAACATTGTGGGTTCTAACATCTGTATACACACTTCAGGTCTCCATTATGCAAATCCTTCATTATTACATAAACGACATTAAAGTTCAGATATGGGTTAAAATAGGGTAAGGTTAGGCAAGTAGTAGCTATGATTGAGGACAAGTCAATGTTATGTCCCTACGAAACATGGAAACCCAACGTGTGTGTGTGTGTGTCAGAGAGAGAGAGAGAGAGAGAGAGAGAGAGAGAGAGAGAGAGAGCACAAGAGAGAGAAAGAGGGAGGCATAAAAAGAGAGGAAGACATAGACCGAGAGGGAGGCGGGTGTTTTTCTGGTAAATGACTCTCTAATGGACCATCATTATTACAGCTCTGTCCGGTGTGTGTGTGTGTGTGTGTGTGTGTCATAGCGCTGCTGCGGAGTGACAAAAGAACAAACCCATTTGAGCCCAGTTCTCACAAGCACTTAACTTTCACCTTTAAACCCCTTCGAGCAAATGCTGATGGATTTACATACTCGTGAGTGTGATTCTGGTCCAATCCAAGAGCGCTTGTTTTTTTGAAGTCACTAATGGAGTTGATTGCTTCCAGTACAAATGAGGTTTTACTATGGAACTGCACAAGACGAGATTGGTCTCTTAATTGAACTGGTTGGATAATGCAGGGGTTACATCAGTTATTGTTTATGTGAATAGATTATTGAGTAATTAGACATAATTAGACACAAAGTATACTGTTTTCAATATTGAAAAATATATTTAATACAGTGTTATTTGTAAATTATACTTTCAAATCATCATGTGACACTCAGCACCTGCCTCACGACCTTGACTTTGGGAACCCCTGTGATAATGGAATCATGATAGACCAGTTTAAACCATGAACCCCTATGATAATGGAATCATGACAGACCACTGTAAACCATGATGAAAAACAATGAGAAGCATTGGCCTCATTTAGAGCAAGTCGTGGCATAAATAATTAAGTATAGACTTGCATTAGTTAATCTCTGCAGAAGTTTACATTATGTGATTATACTGTTGTCTTGAACTGTCCTCTCATTGACATACAAAGACCTTGGCAGCAGTCACAACAAGCTTTTCTTTAGTCTGATGGGTTGGAGCTCTGTTGACTTTTACACTTGTGTGAGCCCTGACAGCTGGTTTGCATTATTAACAGTGCCGCAGCATCTGTGGATGGCTCAGCCTCCTCCTCTCTCCTCACTGCCCTGCACGCACAGCTCTAAAGAGGACACGAGCCACGCCTCACAAGCGACATCACCAAAACACTTGTGTCACCTGCCCTGACCAGTGATGCAGCACATCACTCTGGGACATTATATTAGGAAATATGGGAAACAATTTGTTCACTTCATCTTAACAATAAAGTTTTCAAAGCTCACAGCCCATTAGAAAAACAACTTTTATGTTAAATAAAAACATGCTGGGATTTTTTCTACAGCAGTGAAGGGCCCTGACCACTTTTGGCATTTATATGTTTTCATTTTTAAAAAGTGTGGGATTTTTGACCCCTTAGTTTAGTGTATGAAATGGAGTCTAAATTATTTGAATAACCAAGTAAGTACAGAGCTGTGGACAGAGATAGGGGGTAGGTGAAAACTGAATTTCTCATAGTTAAAAGTTCATTTAAGTATATTTGCATGCGTCCCCTTTAAATCAAGTGTCCATTGTTTTTTTATTGCAAAAAGGTTGAATATTTTGCTGTATGAAGGATGGATTTGTAGCAGCTGCATCTGCTCTTTACTTTGGTGTTTGGTGTTCTCATGAATATGTATGTTATGACTGTGATGTTTCACTCAATCATCACTGGGCAATTTGACATTATTTTTACTTCATCCATTTTGAAATCTTTCTAAAGCTCGGCAGGGCTAAAGTCATTGAACTTCACATGAATTATGTTTCACCTCTTTATGACACTCAGTGATAAGTATTACTGTACATTGTTCTCTTTGTAAACAAACATATACACGGAGATCATTTCCACCTTATACATTTACAGCATGATATTAATTTGGGCTCAAATTCAAAGTGCTGATCTAAGCATCATTCACAAAGTACATTCAAACGTGGAGCTGTGTTGGAGGTGAAGATGTGAGTTGAGTTTGAGCGATGCAGAGAGCAGCTGCAGGCCTGACTCATCGTGTGCCTCTGACTTTATAACTGTCATTTATCACCAATAACGTTTTCAGTTTGCAACTTGTGTCTGTCAGTGAGTAAGTATTAGTCAACCCAAGTGTAAAGAAATGACACATAGCACTTAAATATACTTTAATATAGATGCAAAAACTGTTTAATCAGCCTCCAGCATTTCTCAGCGTCAGCATCACAAAAGCCTTCATCGACTGAGTTATTCTTTGTTTTAAAAAGAATCGGAAAGCATTTTGAAAGAAGTCTTCATCTGTCGTTAGTGTGGTAAATCAACAACAATAAAACGGATATTTCTTTGTAAAATAACATTTGCTGTTTATTTGTATTTTCTTGTTCCATTACGGGCTGTGCAGTAGTGCGAGAATGAGTTCATTGCTCAGTAGATGTAGGCCTGTCACAATCACTTTGCACTTCAGTAAATGACAGATTGAACAATATGTTTTGACTCAGGTGGAGATCTCTTTTTAGTAACAATAAGATTTCAGCTGTAGAAGGTCGACTATAACTCATTACTGATACTTCAAACCAACTGCTTAAGTGTTTCATTGTGGTGTTTATTCATTGTAGCTCATGTGTTTTCTTATATATTGTTCATTTAGACGAGGATTTACTGGGATTATTCTGTTTTAAGGTTCTTGTGTCATCGGCATAATGTGGTCTCAATATTATCGTTTATTGATATTTTCTGAAGCAATATATCACTCTTCAAATGCACCACTGTAACAGGCGTTGTGTTGACCTGTTTTTTAACTCATTTGTTTTTTTGACTGCTGCTGCTTGTCCTTTTGAGAAAATCAAATTGAATCCCGCTCTCAACATAAACATCATAGGTTGAGCGGTCAGATCCACTGACCCACAGGTGCGATTCCAGGTGCCACGGATCGTTGTCTCCTTGGGCAAAACACTTAACCCACCTCGTCCCCAGTGTCTGTGTACACTCATGTATGAATGTGTGTGTGAATGTGTGTGTGAATGTGTGTGTGAATGGGTGAGTGGTTCCTTGATGTAAAGTGCAGAGTGCCCTGAAGGTGGAAAAGCGCTATATAAAAATGTGACCATGTGACCATTTACCATATTTATTATGAAAATGAATATACATGATATTATTTTAAGTATGGTTTCAAAGGGGGTGGTTTGAAATTATAGCTAAAAGCCACAAAATAATTCTGTACTTGTGGTTGGGCAGTTAGAGCCTATTAAATCGTTAAGTATATTAAAGAGGTGAGGTAAGGAGTTGGAGAAGTTAGTAACTTGCATAGCTCTAGCAGCATGGCCTTGTGATTTAGCCTCTCCAGTCTATTTTTAAATCAGTCCTGGTGTTTTGAGGTTATCGTGCTTCCCCAGGAGGACACAGAGCTGGCTGTCAGCAGAGCAGAGCATGACACAGCCAGAACTCACAGACCATTTCTGGACAAGAGAGAAAGTTTGAAAAAACTCCAAATGTAGCCACTGTTTACTTATGAAAAAGAATTGCATGGTCCTAATAGTTCAATCCAACCCCAGTCAAAGAGCAAAGATGGTTACTGACAATATGCTTTAAAACGAAATGGTTTTACATTCAGTCTCATAGAACTGTCAGTTTAAAGAAGCCACATCTCATCATAAAGATCCTGAGAGATGTCTCTGAGGCCTATATGTAAAAAAAAATATATCTTTCACACTCATTCAATGATAAATAGCTCATTAACTCTTTCACTAAAGTTGCTAGGGCTAGAGCTAGGGTGTGGTTCCCAACATTTTTTGTCTGAAGTGCCCTCTAGGCTTTATCTTAGTCCCTTTAACTCGGGTACCAGGCAAATAAATCTCTTTACTGTAGTAAATTATAACTATTCCTGATACAATACTGATATCTAAGGAATCTTCCAAAATGCCCTTATAGGTCCTATGTTACGCAAAATTGACTCTTGTGTCATGTTATAATGTTGTTTCCTCATCAAAGACATACCTGGAGTTGTGTTTTATTTCATTCACACGTGAGTAACCCTTTATTATTAGTTTGTCTACATCTCCAAAGCTCAAAATGCTCTGTTCCACCGTGTGATGTCATAAAGTGGTAGTTTTCATGTTAACAGCTCCTTTTAGATTTAGTTCAGTACAGAACGGCAATTCCAGGGTTGAAATGATCCAAATGATTCTAGTGAAGGTGTATGGAGTTTAAAAACACAGTGGAGCACTTCCTGTATTACCACATGACATCACAAAGTGGAACAGAGTATTTTCTGTTTGAGAGAAGAAATCAGCCTACAGGTTTTTGTGTTAGACATGTGTGAATGAGACAAAACACAACTCCAGGTCTGTTTTTGATGAGGAAACAACATTATAACATAGATCAGAAAATAGCGTAACATGGGCCCTTTAAGGATGATAAATACTACCAAGAACATTTTTATACATATATTCAATGTCACCTTCTTCTTGAAAGTCCTCACGCCACTGTTTGGGAAACACTGGCCTTTGTTAGCTCAGTTTTTGTGGAACCATGACTCAGTTCATTTGTAGAGGTGGCCATGTGCATATATATTACGTGTCCTGTTTCATGCAGAGTCTCCTCTCCATGTGTCTACAGAGGAACTGTTCTAATCACAGAGCTGTGACCTTCAGGTGCAGCTGGTCTCTGGAGCGTCGT
>KN486567.1:12473-33340 GCA_000787095.1 Periophthalmodon schlosseri
TTGGGTGTGTGTGTGTGTGTGTGTGTGTGTGTGTGAATGCAGTGGTCCCCCGGCGCACGGTCCCGGTCCTTGACGTCAGCTGTGACCGCAACAGCGCCGTGCGTCAAAGCGTCTCAATTGCACGCACTGGCAAACAAACACAATAATATTGAATCAGGCGCCACACTGCCCCTACTCACTGTGGCGCTTATAGCAGGACAACAAAATACCTTGACTATTGATTCGTCTCTAATAATTCACGATTTTGCAGGAAATCTGATTGAAACGATAACTGAATGCGCCTAAAAGATTAAAAAAAAAAAACATAACAGAATGTCTTTCAAATGAACAGATCAATCTTAAACCATGAATAAATGAGCTGGGAGATGCTTTCAGTTCCAGCGCAGATGCTTGGCAAATGTGAGAGTTCCCCCTACTGGACACATGGGTTACAACGTGTGTAATTAAACTCAACTCCGCCGCCAGCTTTTAATACTGAGGAGAAGGACGCGAGATCAGTGCTGTGTTTGCTGTTCGATTATCGTCAGACTTAAAGGCCTTTTGAACAGTGTTTTTAGATGCAGTTTAGACTTAGACGACACCAAGCAATGCCACTGACTTCATGACATCCCTTCAAAAACAGGCAGTGCCAAGGTTACAACACTACGTTTCCTCTCCATGAGTTTTAGAATGATACAAACTAGATCCACTTCCAGAGCCACTAACAATTTAAAACAAAGATAACATATCTTTTGACTGGTAAAAGGTCCGCAAAAATGTTAACAGGAAGCCCAAACCCATGAACAGACTTTGCAAACGCGCATGCTTTTGATAAATTGTAATTTTATATTTTATCCTGATAAGAGGTAATCTATTTCTTTACTTTATAGCCTCTGTCGGTTTTATAAAAAAGGACAAATTTTTTTATGCATCTGTAGAATAAGCTTTTTTTTATCTTTATTTTTTTTTTAAACTGTGAAAATAGTGAATGCCAAAATGCACTGTGCCCGCTGACTACACTTGTGGACCATGTTCTGTGTAGATAAGCAGGCGGCACATCATGTTAATTTCGCGCTATTAATAGATTTTACGTCAAATCACGTCATATTCTGTAGGTAGTGGCTTAAAGGGGGAGTGAGGGGTATTTTGAGCGGTTTGGGTGGTCTACACACATAATCCATGAGCTGATGAACCTGAGGAGTGTATCGCCATGGAAACCTTTGTATCTCTGCCCTGTGATTGGCTGTCATCTGCGAGTGGTAGCCTCATCTATGTCTGACATTATCCAGCACTCGAGACATGGAGCGAGTCATGGGACCCTTTACCACAAGAACATCCTTGTTTTACATTGCCCTACTTAATTACACAACACACACGACCTTTGCCCCCGAGGAGAAGGCCACCACTTATCACACGCTGGGTTTCAGTGCAGAGGCTGACCAAAATGTTGACCACCGGCAAATGAGCAGTTATCTGTTAAATTAGGGGGTTTCCGTTCATATCCACTTTATTACTAGTATCTGCAAATACGTCATGATGTTATATCAGACACTGAACAAAGTACAGTGAAATGCTGGTAGCTTGCTTTAACCTTCAAAAGACAAGTTGAAATCCAAAGGGAGCTACATTAGTGCCTCCCTGCAGTATTCCCGGTGGAGCAGTGAGCATTCAGGTTCGAACTAACCACAAACAATAACACTTTTGTTTTAAGGCCATCCGCTCTTGTCTGTTCCTCTGCGTCACATGAGCGGCTCTGGAGCGGTAGCAGGCCCGGAGCAGGCAGGTGAATGTCAGTTAACCTTTGTGTATGTGGATCTCACCACTGTAATCAGATCAATACTCCATCATGTGCTCAGTTTGCTGGTAAATTAGTACACACAAATGTTTCACTTGTAGCAAACCATCACAAATATTCTCTGGATACAGATATCTTTGAGGCAATTTGAAATCTACGGCCAATTGGGTACGCACTGAAAAACACACATGTAAAGTAAAGAATGGTAAGAAACCTGAGTACTTGGGTATACTCAAATTAGTACACTTTTTAGTTTAACTCTACTTAAGTAACTGCTTCAAATGCAAATTGAACAAAAAAGTGTGAACAAAATTGAAAAACTGGAAATTTACAGTAAAATCAAGTCTGATATGATAAAATATAATATGACGAATTCACTTCATTCCTCTTAATTAATCATTCGTTCCTCTTTTACACAGTTTGAGGTCTTGTTTAAGTTTGTTTTCCACACTTAGCCTGTTCTTCTGGTGAGTCTAGTCTAAATTAAGCTGAATAATTCATAACTCGATCTATATTCACACTGTCAGTTATATGTGCCATGTAACATTATGAGGAATGACGTAATCCAAAACTCTATAGAATTCACTGTATGTTTTTGACACGTTGCCAAGTTTTGTGTCTCCTCATTGTAAACTTACTAATTGTATCTTCACTATCTATTGTCATCACAGTGGTATTCTGCATGTTTATGTTTACATCAATGGGGCGTTTGTTATTTCTCATCTTGGCCCGAGGTTGCCCTTTTGCGGATAGTTATCAGGGGTTATAGTGGCGGTGGGTAGCAGTGGGGCTGGGGGGCACACAGTTCAACACGGGGGCAGAAAAATAGGGAAGCTGACGAGAGGATCACCATGGAAACCTTTGTAATTCTCTGCTCCGTGATTGGTCCAGACGTAAGCATCAGGCATCAGCTATTTCTGACATTATCTACCACTTGAGACATGAACACAGTCAAAAAATACTCCCAGTGTTTACCAAAACATAGGTGAAAATCGACAGGTAGTATCAGACGGGATTTACGAGTAGAAATGGCAGCGCTGTAATTGGATCAATGCTCGATCATGTGTCCACTACAGATTGATTTTACAGTGAAAAGGGGCAACTCCTGTACTAATCACGTTTTAAGAGTTCACTGGGAGAATTCATCACTAAAGACATTTCGTTGTCCAGCCAAATCGAAACAAACCATTTTCCACGCATTGCAGATTACTACTATGCCTTCAGAAACAGAATGACCAAGGAAAGCTGTTTTTAAACTTTTCACACCAAAATAATGCTTGGCTTTTTGAATGACAACCGACCCAAACCATGTCTATAACAAGTTTAAAACAGGCCTCAAGCCAGACAAAAGTAGTTTTAGATGGTGATATCATTTGAGAACCATGAGACTGATTTCTAATTCAATCCCAAAAGAACAGAACGCCTTAGTACATGGATTAAATGAAGAAGACATGTATCCCCAAATATGTATTACACAGTCTTCAATGATCTTCCTTGTAAGCCAAATATAACCCCTCTAGCCTGAAGTGGCCCAAGAGTTTATCGCATGGTGGGAAGAGGCTCGGCAATAAATCATGAAGATGAGAAGAAATCAATAGAATATACACTTAAAGCAGTTTTAAAGGTGCGGGGTGATCCATTTGGGGAGTAACAATAGTGAAGTCATATGTCATATTTAAAACAGTTTGAAAATATGACATTACATTATACTCTATTATGTTTTCAATGATCACGTTTACATATATATGTTCCTTCATTCAGTATTTTCTGTCTCACATTTGATAATAAACGTGGCATTTCTTTAGGACCTGCTTTACCATATACAGTATATTTGTGGGCTGGACTATTTGCAAATCCTAATCTTCCCTCATTAACATCAACAAACCAGATTTTTTCTTTGGCTCTCAGCAAATCAATAATCCTTCCGCGTGAGAGGGCTTTCGCTGGATAGAGAGAGAGGCAGAGACAACATAAGACGCAGAAGGCAGCTGCTTGTTTGAAGTTAGGTAATTTTCTGTTGTTAATTATGTGACACTTTTGTTGTATAGAGAGCTGATGTGGCCTAAAAGGAGGTGAGGAGGTGGAGAAAAGGAAACAACACATTTTTGGATAGACAAAGTGGTGGCACTAAGACCCAGTGGAGAGGACAGAGCCACCCACCCACTGCCTGTGCACGGCTGTCTGCTCCACACCACAAGCTGGAGATCTATAGAAGCTTTCCTTTCACATTGTCCTATTTGTAAACAGCGCAGGACGAGGGCTGTGAGATATTAGGTGGAGATGGGTGGTGATTGGAGAGACACGGGGCGGTCGGAGCAGGGAGGCGGGAGGAGGTGATGATGAAGGGGCCAGGTGAGGAGGAGACTGTGCAGAGCCCCCCTTCTTTTGGCTTTACTACCGCCCAACCCCACTCCTCTCACAGACAAGACAAGCCAGACCTCTGCTATAACACAGGAGCAGCAACGGGACACTGTGAGGTATGTGCAGGCAGCTGATGACACCTAAGCATTATTTCAGTGTAGTACTTCAGAGATAACGTGGTCATTTACTGGAGTTATATATTTTTATTTGAATCACCGTGTACTAAATGCAAGTAGTAGAAAGTGTTTTATCATGAAACAAACAAGACGCTGTTTTTCCCTGGCAGTAAACACAGTGTCATGTGCGTATGATAGGGTCATACGGTTTCCACTTAAGGATATTTTCTGCTGCAGTAAAGTAGTTTTGGTGTTTGTATTGGAAAAACGTAAGGCCCATAATGGCATCAACATGTTTATAGTTTGTGGAAATGATACTATATGTGATTAACTACAGAATTTCAACTTGAATTTTAAGTATTAAAAGTTTCGCCTTTGATACTATAATAGACATAATGTAATTAGAAGATCAAGTTGAGTTTTGCAGGGAAAATTATATTTTATTAAATTGCTTTTCTCATGTTAAGACACTGATAAATAACTATTGGCTGTTTACAGTTTCATACCATTGATTGTGAGGCAATCGATGCACTGTGTCAGTGTGTACAAATGAACAATAGAAACAAAGCATGGATGAAAATACTGCTAATATTATTATTACTATTATTATTATTATTATTATTATTATGAGTAGTAGTAGTAGTAGTAGTAGTAGTAGTAGTAGTAGTAGTAATTATTATTAGTACACATATAATTACCCCTATCCTAAACAAATGCGAATTTTGCCTATTTGGTTTTAATTCAAAATCCAAACACTAAAATTGTGGCAGCTCTCACTTGGAGGTCATTTATTAGGCAGAAGTTAGATCTATTCATCTGACCTAATCCTCACCGGCCTCCTGACCTATGTGTCCGTCAGCTGACTGTTTTGGGACTGTCTGTCACACTTGTGAAATGGAAAACTTGTCCATGAGGGCAAACAGTGTATGGAAATGTACCACAGACTGTAGTGCTCTGACTGCGTGAGGTTGTGACCATAAACACAACCAACGGACACTTCACTGACAACCATGGGAGATGGATAGAGCATGAATAAGAATCATCTTCGTGAGTGATAGACCAAAGCAAAACTACTATGTGTGTTTGTGTTGTGGTCAATGACAGATTGGCTTAGAAGATGTACATGTTTTTGTAGAACTAACAGCACTTGTTTATGTTTTATGATTTCAAATGTTGGGTTCTTTGATTACACAACAGTAAAGAAGTTTATGTGGAAGAGGCAATAGCCAGGTGTAAAATAATATCATTTAATCCTTGCTGTCAAGTACATGCAGTGGGATGCTGTGGTCCAGTGTACTGAATCAACAGCCATGTATTAATAATGTCAAAGGAAGCCTGTTTTTCATAAAGGATTAAAAAGTGCAGTATCGATTGGTCCATCGCTCAGGCAGTAATAATGCTGAGTTTTGCAGTTTATTTCTAATCCAGTTTCCTTCTAGACTCCGTAAGATCGACATATGGTCCTCGCTGTGCTTTTAGTTTGTCCCTGGGGCAGCTGCCCTCCAAACACACATCTGAACATGCAGATGTCCCATTCACTCAGAATCATGAGTCAGGGAGGGAATATGTTATACTTTGTATTAACTAGAAATAGAAATTTTCTTGCCATCATCACAGTATAAAAGTATTGCCAAGTTATGATTTGTTGTAAAAAAAACTCAAAAGAAGTCATAGGAGGACATTTCCTACCAGTATAAAATAAACTGAGAGGAGGTGGAGGTAAACTGAGGCGACTTCTGACCATCACAATCACACCTCTAAACAGAGAACGTTTTTTATGTAACTTGGCTTTTGAAGAGAGAGAACCTAATATTAAAGTGTGACTTTTCATTACAGTCGATCAATAAATCAGCATGGTTGCCATCCAAATCTCAAAAGCACTGTGGCAGTAGACAGTGTCTAACTATGTTCTTTTTCTTATAGATCTTTAAAGCTGGATGTGTGTCTGTGGGGCTCCGGTCGGTTGGCGTCTCCAGAGATCATCTGCACTGCTCTGGCACGGATCCAGCTGCCCATGGGCCGCTACACCCTCTGAGCTTCTCTGCAGCACCCTACTACAGGGGAGGATGGGTGATGGGCCCGTGACATTCAGCGGACTTTCTCATCCCATCCTCTCATGGAGCGTCCCGTCACAGCCAGTCCCCTCTGGAACACCTCTCTGTCCGGGCTACCCTTCCTGCCGGCGCTGCTGCAGCCACAGGCGACGGCTAATGGGAGCCAGCCCGTGGTCAGTGGTCCCAGCGCCGGAGTGGACCTGAGCCAGTCTTTGGGCCTGTGTGCCATGATTGTGATGGACGTCCTGGCTGTAGTGGGAAACCTGGCTGTGATGGTGGTGATCAGCCGGACGCCTCAACTGCGGAAGTTTGCCTTTGTGTTTCACCTGTGTCTGGTGGATCTGGTGGCCGCGCTGGTTCTTCTGCCCATGGGGATGCTCTCTGATCGGGTTGTAGTGAATGAGACCCTCTGCCGCTGCTACCTGTGCCTCTCTGTGTGTCTGGTGAGCGCTGCCATTCTCACCATCTGTGCCATCAATGTGGAGCGCTACTACTACATTGTGCATCCCATGAGGCACGAGGTGAAGATGACGGTGGGCGTGGTGGTGCTGGTGCTGGTGGGGATCTGGTTGAAGGCAGTGCTCATGTCTGTGCTGCCGCTGCTGGGATGGCTGCTGCAGGGCAGTCAGGGGGCTCCTCTGGACCTTGTCCCTGGTCAGAGACAGTGCTCCCTCCATTGGACAGGGGGACAGCTCACACGGATGCTCTTCATGGGCTTCTTTAGTTTTATTTATTTCTTGTGTCCGGTGCTGGTCATCCTGGTGGTGTACTGTAACATGTTTAAAGTGGCTCGTGTGGCGGCCATGCATCACGGTCCACTGCCCACCTGGACAGAGTCGTCCCGCCAGCGCTCAGAGTCCGTCAGCAGTCACTCTACAATAGCGGCCAGCCTGAGCGGGACAGGAGCACGTACCACCCCTCAGAGGATGTTCAGTGGGGGTAAAGCTGCGGTGGTGCTGTTGGCAGTTGGGGGTCAGTTTGTCTGTTGCTGGCTGCCGTACTTCTCGTTCCACCTGTACTCAGCCACAGTGTCAGCCTCGCCCCTCGCCCTGGCCCAGTTGGAGGATGTGGTTACATGGATCGGATATTTCTGCTTCACCTCCAACCCCTTTTTCTACGGCTGCCTGAACAGACAGATCCGGGAGGAGCTGGGCAGACACCTGGCCTGTCTGTTCAAGCGCGCGGGGCGTGGGGAGGCGGAGCAGCTGCCCAGCAGAGAGGCCTCCATCGAGGAGAACTTCCTGCAGTTTCTCCAGGGCACCGGATGCAGCCTGGAGCCCTGTAACTCCCACAGCAGAGCCAGCCCTGAGCCCGGGACGGAGGGCCCCGCCGAGCCCACGGACTGCACCATCCCAGGGCAGATCCTGGAGGAGACCTCAGAGTTCATACAGCGACAGCAGCTGAACAATGACATGCACGGATCAGAGCGAGGCTTCAAGACTATTCCCGAACTGTAACCAGCGTACTGTTTGTTAATGACCACTGATACATTTGGTATATTCCTGTTTTATAAGTAAATGAATACATCTCTTGTTCTGCTCTGACACTGCTGTAATGCTAAACCACAGAACACTGCAAAAACACAGACCCTTCTGTGAAGAATTCTAGTACGGAGCTCTTCTATGAAACTGAAGCTGCTCCTTTACATACGTGCTCTCCTGTGTCCAGCCGGACAGCGCTCGGCCCCGGGCCCTTCTGTTCCACACATCAGGTTATTTACTGTCATAAAGTGTTAAAGCCCTTTACAGTCATCATGGAGCAGAATCGTCTTACACAAACACACAAACAAACACACACAAACACACTACACACACACAAACACACACACAAACACACTACACAAACACACACAAACACACTACACACACACACTGCACACACTGCACACACTCAAACACACTGCACACACTACACACACACAAACACACACACAAACACAATGCACACACACTGCACACACACACAAACACAATGCACACACACTGCACACACACACAAACACAATGCACACACACTGCACACACACACAAACACAATGCACACACACTGCACACACACACAAACACAATGCACACACACTGCACACACACACAAACACAATGCACACACACTGCACACACACACAAACACAATGCACACACACAAACACACACACAAACACACAAACGCACACACTGCACACACTCAAACACACTGTACACACAAACTGCACACACAAACACATTGCACACACACACACACAAACACACACACTGCACACACAAATACACACAAACACACTGAACACACACTGCACACACACACACACACAAACACACAAACTGCACACACAAACACACAAACACACTTTACACACAAACACACTGCACACGCACAAACACACTGCACACACTGCACACACTGGACACACTGCATGCACTGCACACACTGGACACACACACACTGCACACACATTGCACACACAAACACACAAACTGCACACACAAACTGCACACACAAACACACACAAACACACAAACACAATGGACCTTTGACGACTTGCTGTTTTCAGTTTTCATCTGTATGTTGGATTAATGAAATCTTTTGCCTCACTAGACTTAAACAGCCCTGACCTGACAATCAGTTGTTTGACCTGTTTTGTTTGGACTAAAAATAGCCTACAAGAAGTTACAAGCTACAATGAGTTTTTGAAAGGTAAAATATAAGTGAACTTAGGGAAAATGACAGGTATTATCCCACAAAACCAAGTAGTAATTATTAGAAAAATATTAAAAAGCCTTTTATGCCTTTTAATGTTGCATTCACAAATGTACACAAAATTAGGACTTAGTTGGGACTAAAACCGGTACTTAACCCGGACTAGATCAGACAGTGGACTAATCAGTGCTAGAACAGGACCAAACCATGTCTACATCTGGACTAAACTGCACAAAATAATTTACCCCTCCCCCATTCTAATATTTATTGCCCCCAATGGGATCGTTTTACTGCTGGCACAGGAGGCACACAGCGGAGTGTATTTACCCGATTCCAGGAACATTATTATTATGTTTATCTGTTTATCTGGTCTTGTGATTATCACCTACACTCCAAATTCAGCTCACATTAGGAGGCTCGTGATTTCGCCCCATTTTACCCTTAAAGACAAACAATGTGACTGCGGTTTCATTTTTATGGCAGGGCTGGTTTAAAGGACCTTTTGGAGTTATAAAAACAACCTCCACAGAACAAAAGTGGTTGTGTTGGGCTGGTACAAGACGTGGCAGGGAGTGGATGTGCCCTGCTATGTTCGCCTGTTTACACGTAAATACAGCACAAGTGTGAGTGTAAACATGATGGTTTGTTTTGGCTACATTCGGCACAGGTGTAACACTGCTTATACATGTAGAGCTTTTCCCTTTGGCCTATTTCAGAGCACCAAAAATGCTGGGAGTTTTAAACTAGTGTTGTCATAATGACACTAAAATTTCAAATTTGATTTCAATAGGCTTGATACTCAATACAGATTATCTTTTTTAGGCAATAGACTTCAACACAAAATAGTAGTACTTTCTTTATGTTGCAATGTGGCACTAGATGCTTCTAAAGCTGTTCATGAAAGATCTGATTTTGTCCTTTTAATGATTCTTTTGGTATTGAAACTAGTTCAATCTAGTTTCAGTACTAGTTTTAGTATTGTTTAGTATCTGATTTTCGATACTTTTGACAACCATATTTTAAACTGACAAATATTATCGTACATTGAGACAAGACAGGTGTAAGCCAGGGCTGCACCTGATACACAAATATTAACCAGGTCTGAACCAGGACTATGGATGAAACTACTGTAGCTTAGGCTGAGCAGTACTGTAGGCATAAATCATCTTCACATCATATCTTTATTGGGGCAATGACTTCAACTTTTCCTTGCCAAATGCTGCTTCTCTCATCTCAGGTGGATAACGATTTGCACAAGTCTTATAACATAGTGATGAAACAAAAACGATATTGCAAAACACTTACAGAATAAACCACTTTTCCTTCATCTATTTTGGATGCTCACCGGACTCCCCTGGCAGGATCACAAGACTCAACACATGGCATAAAAAACAGGCCTAACATTCACTGGGAGTCAAAAGTATAAAGGCCTCTTTGTCAGGGCAAGACATTATGTTCCTAATTTTTAAAAACTTTCTCACACATTTGTCATATCTCATTGAAAAGCAGCTACGTCCTACTGCCAAACTTGTATAATATGATAAGAAAGGCACAAATAAAATATAAAACTGCAATGTTTTGTATACAAAATCCAGATTACACGCATTTCTATTTGGTGGTTTTCAATTAGCTGCAACCAAAAATACCTTGACCAATCAGATTACTCACTCTAATCTCCATTTCTGATGCCATCTGTTGATAAGATAAACATTCCCAGTTTGTAAAATATCCTTTGACCTCTTCAGGTTTTGTTCATGGTAGAAAAAATGCTGTGTTTTGTACCTGGAGTGGGATGACTGTTGTTTGATTTCTGTAAAGGCTTGTTTTTGTTGGTTAAATGAAATGATTAAAGACAGACGGTGATTGTGTGGAGATGGTGAGTTATTGAGGGCGAGGAGGGGGATGAAAGGAGCATGACATTTAGAGGAAGGTGGACGCCAGCTCAATATGGTTTATCTGCTGCTGAGGTCAGGTGGGTAGTCAGTGGCCATGAGTTAGTTTCTTGGAGATTGAAAACTGAACCAGGACTAAACCTGCACAAAAGCATTATAGGCCTAAATTCAACAATGTGGGCCAGGGATTTCTAAACCACGTATCTACATATTAATTATACAAAGGTCTATTCACTATGTAAATGAAAAGTGTAGTTTGTCATGTATCACACATATTGTACAAAGTGCGCTTGGTTTGATTGTTTGGCCAAACTTCATGCAACATATAGAGGTATATGAGAGGTTCACTGGAGGCCAATACAATCAAACCAACTCCTGTGCTACAAACAGATATAGACTATGCTAGACCATTGTGCCTATATTTTTGCATAAATTAAAATTAAATTAAACTGGCAGCTGTCCTGATGGCTCTACGCACATATGAAAAATAGAGATAGTGCGTGCGAAACAGGCCTAATAAGAATGTGACTATTTGCGATAAGTTACCACACATCTCCTCCCAGGTCACACCGCTGCCTTGTGAAGTGCATCTCCCTCTCCTCATCCCGTGTGACTGTTAAGCTTCCTGTGGCCGCGGTCCCGCTGCTCCTCTGGGCGAGACGGTGCCGTGAATCACCGCTTTCATGTGCGGAGGAGAAGGGCGCCTCCTGCTGTGCACAGACAGACACACAGTTCAAACAGACCTGCCCTTTGCCTCTTTGCCTGTGGCCACCGGCATGGTACGGGCAGCAGTGTCTAAACAATAGACTATTCTAAACTATGAAGCAGGCCTAGTTTCAAACATGTGGAAAGAGGAAGTTCTGCTGTGAACTCACATCATGTGGCTTTTCTTTGGCATCCGCCGCTGTTGTCATGGTGACCGGAGATCGGTATGAAGAGAAAATGTGTTTACAGTTTAGGAAAAAAGGGCGTAGTAGTGTATGCTGTGGGTCTATTCTATGGAGAGTATCTGAGAAGAGGTAGGCTCACTATTATGTCAGATAAACCTTTCTTTTGCATCATCGGTCAACACAAAATAGAGCATAGGCTACAGCGAAATTCTGGTAGACTGTTTTGGGGACTCTAGATAGGCCTCTTAATCTTAACATTTAGAGACAAAACTAGACCTATATAGTCTACAACCCGGCCAACAAGAAGAGATGCAAATAAATAAGCTCGACTTAACTTCACTGAACTATATTGCAACTTCTCTACTGCTGTAGTTCTGTATAGAAATGAGTGGGGGCGCTCTCACATCACAAAAAGACGGTTACCGTAGCCCAGTAAGAATTAAAAACGGAATTGTTTAATAGGGAAACTTTAACTTAACATCAAGCGCATGTGCACCAACAGAAATAGGCCTACAAGACAAGTGGAAAGTTTAACATCTTTGAAAAGAATGTGCAGCCTGGTGCAGACTTGTGAGGCTCAAAGGGGCACTTGAAATAATGCATGACAACTACATTTCCCATCAAGCCTCGGGGTATCGATTTTCCGTCTTCATAGCGGTAGCATTTTCTTGGTCCGTTGCAGCAAAACGCGGATGAATTGTCGTCAACTTCTGTCAGTGACCCCATGTCATTTCAGTATCTCACTACCGTATTTAGACTAGATAGCTGCATTTTGTAGGCTACTTCTTACACAATTTGATGTTTTTTTCTTCCTGAGTTTGAAGAGTCTCTACCTGGGCACGCGGGACTGAACCAGCGCTCTCTGGCAGCATCAGTTTGTGCGTCTTTCTGGCCAGAGACGACACAGGCTCCGCTTCTGACAACGCCTTTCACCCCGGCGTCCGCTTCCTTCGAGCAGCTGCAGCCTGGAAAAGTTAACTGTGCAGGGGCTGTTGGACGGGACTGTACCGCTTGACAACTTATGCAAGACCGACATTCACTCCATTCACATAAAAAGAAAAATTATTTGTGCGTAAAAGTGTAGACATGGGGTGCACGATCAGCGCCGAGGACAAGGCAGCGGTGGAGAGAAGTAAGATGATTGACAAAAACCTACGAGAGGACAGAGAGAAGTCTTCCAGGGAAGTGAAGCTGCTGCTGTTAGGTATGAAAGACAATTTTACGGTTTATAATCTACTTTTACTACTATTTTGGTTTGTCACGCATAGTTGTATAGTTCAACGTATAGCTAACGGCAATTACCCATCAGAGGGGACATTGTTTAAGCCGAACAACACTTCAAAAGTCATTCAGCGAGTGTCTCTGTTATGACTGTTTTAGATTAGGTTGAATTTGTTTACACTGGGTCAGAGTGGAACATATTTGAGCTGTCATTTTGAACCGTCTCGGTTCATATACACAGACAGTGGGAGGTAAAATGACACACAGGGTGTTGGCTGAGGAGAAGTGCCAACGGGGATTGAACACAGCAGTCTACCCTTCAGACTGTTTATGCTGTCAACTTTTCAACAAAATGATGAGCTCCATATCTGACTGGTTTTAAAGTGCTATGGGAGTCATTTCCATTCAGTATAACACGTAGGCCTACAGATTTTGAAGTTTTTGAGTGAGATGAGTAAGAAAAAATTCCCAACCACTCACATCTGAGGAAAGCCTTCTTACTGGAACCTCTGAAATGAAATTGAAATGTAAATCTTGAGCCAAACCAGTGAAAATCTTTGCAGTACCAAAGGTTGCTGTAGCCCAGTTGCATTTTTGGTCCAGATGCCTGTAGTTAGACAAACCAGTTTGGTTTTGCACACTGTAATTTTGGTTTATAATTGAGAGAACATACATTGTGAGGAAAGCCTGACAAGAAATGAACTGGCCACGGTGGCTTCTGGCAGTGTTGTTATTATCTGCTCACGTGTTGGAACTCACTTGTGGTCATCTTTACAATCATCTACATTAGCATATAGAAAGCTAAATGTTTCGATCCTTGGGTTAGCCCACACCTCCATCATCTTTTTGAGATTTGTTCAAAAGACACAGACATAGTGAATTAATGCATTATAATGGTCATTTTCCAGATAGTATCTCACTTGAGCCCTATAGTTGCTGGGATAGACTCAGACCACCCATATCTGGAATATGTATATGATGATGAACAATTAATTATTCATTAAAATATCTATAAATCTAATACATAGCCAGAGTCACATGACTGAGACCAATTTTGGTATTTTCTTTTCAATGGGCAGCTCCTGTCATCCATAATTTATATGCTACTTAAATGACCATAAAAGGGATTGATGAAGCGTTTGCAGCTTGTCCCCTAGTTTCAGTTAAGCAATATCTTGAATAACAAGATGATGATCTAAGAAGAGATTTGAGGATGTAATGGGAAAAGGTTGTGTGAGGGAAGAGGGTTCGGAGGAGGGGGGAGTTCACTGTTGTGCAAAATCAAATACAAAAAGACACGAAGAAATGAAATGATACGTATCTCTGAGGTGATAGAATGCACAGGATCTCAGTACTCCATAAACCCACCAACATAGATAAAAGAAATGGGACACTTTCGTAACCATTATACAATCTAGAAGAATAGCCATATGGTACCAGTTAAGACAGTAATAGTTTTAATAGATGGCAGAGGACCGGTCAGAGCGTAGGACAGTGGAGTACTCTTCCTCATTCGCTGTTTGGTTTCTGTAACATGATCCAATGTAATGCGATTACCACTGGCCCCAGCAGTATTTGCCAAAGTGATGCCAGCACCCAGCACTTTATTAAATGGGTGATTTTAAAGTGCAAATGTTGTTACAGAATCCATTCCCAGGGAGCAGCCGGTAAATCACACCACCAGCACCTACGAGCACAACTTCACATTATGAGGATGGCATTTTATATGGGCTAATAATGTATACTTTATCATGCATAGCTGAGGTTGTGTGAGGATCTCGCTGCAAAAGGTTACTAAATCTTCCCACAAATGCAGCAAGTACTTGGTGTCTTTTGGCTCTTGTAAAAATAGGATGGACTATAAAATTGTCAGTGATGCCAGTAATAAAAATGAAACTCTTGTACTAAACTTTTTGCTCTTCAACTTTTATTAGACAGTGGTTATGTACAGCACGACAAGAAAAGAAAATGAGCAATAGGAAAAATTATAATATCTCAATTTTGAGACATAATTTGGGCGATTTAAACCCTGAACCACTATATAAAGTATCATTACAGAATAACATTATAGATTCACTGTCTTCTTAAGTCACACTGCAAGAATAGCCTATTAATTGTGCAACTTTTGTCATATTTTTCTACTATGAATGAAAAGTTAACAAAAAGATGCGACTGCTACGTTCAACACAGATGTATGAAATGCAGGCTACTTCTCTGTTTCTCATCTGTCATAGGGAACAGACTGTAATTCTAGTGTTATTTTTAAAGGTCCTATATTACACAAAATTGACTCTTGTGAGCTTTAAGCCATGTTAATGTTGTTACCTCAGCAAAAACATACCTGGAGTTGTGTTTTGTTTCATTCACACATGTTTGAGTAACTCTTTATTATTAGTCTGTCCACATCTCCAAAGCTCAAAATGCTCTGTTCCATCATGTGTTGGCATGAAGTGGTAGTTTTCATGTTAACCTTTTACATTTTGTGCTGTGGAGATTGGCAATTCTAGAACTGAAATGATCCAAATGTTTCTAGTGAAAGTGTATGGAGTTTAAGCACTTCCTGTATTACCAAATGACATCACAAGGTGGAATAGTGTATTTTCAGTTTGACAAAAGAACACAGCCTAAATATGCAGGATTTGCGTGTTAAACTTGTGTGAATGAAAGAAAACACAACTCAAGGTATGTTTCTGATGAGGAAACAACATTTTAACATAGATCAGAAAAATGGCGCAATGTAGGGGCTTTAAGGAAGAACTCCAAAGAGGGCAAAATTGTCTCTAAAACACAACTGATAAGAATCCTAATATACTAAACCTTGAACAAAACAGCTTTGCTTTGTCTTTGATCGTTTGTCATCAGGATATATTTGTTTTTCCATTCTTTTTAGCCAAAAAACAGTCCATGGATTGCAGACTGACTGGCTATCGAAGTGCGTTTTATGCTCTGAGCCAGGACAAAAAGCTGTTCTTAACTGTACTTCCTCCCATTTCTGAGTCACCAATGTGTGACCATTCATCAGATGCTTACTGGCTGCTATTGTGCTGAGAGCTTGTGGTCCATTGTGTTCTATGCTTCTATTTTAGCAAAAGGGGAAAACTGCATGCATAGATTAGCTTGTGTATGTTGTATGTGGAGCAACTGGAAGTGGCTTAAAATTACTTCAGTGAGCTAAAATCCAAATGACCCGAAATCCTTTTGTATGGGAGCGGTCATTTTCAACCACAAAAAAAAGTGAAGCAATTTTTTCCGAGTGCTGCCCTCTTCCCCTGTCTGTGCTAAATTAGATTTATGGGGGGAAAACAAAGCACGGATCGGCTATTTTCCTAATGCAAAACCACTGAAACTGAAGGGACCAATGAAAACGCTTGACTGAGAAACAGCTGCCAGTGATTCTTAAATATCTGCATTTTAGATTGTGGTTAAATGGTTCCTGGTTTGGAGACATGGTGTGGTTTTGGATGCCTCTGTCTGCAGCAGTGGTGAGTGAGCTGGCAGTAGGCCATAGCTGATAATGGGCCAGAAATGCTGTGAATGAGAGAGTTCAACAGTATCCACTCCCCCCTCCCTTGTCTGAGAGCATAAATCTCATTTGGTGCTGTTAAACCAGAAGAATTTGTGGGTTTAAATCTTGTAGACAGGCATCGGGACACATAACTGCACTGCTAACTGTGACTAAATGTATTAGGGCAGGATTCCCAAATGGGACGAGGGCCAACAATAACAACACTACAATTACTTATCTTAAATCATTTTCCAAGCAGACCCAGGCCTTTCTATTTTAGTTAAGCAGCAGTCCATATTTCACATTCCTTTGTGTAAAAACATCTTCATACTGTGATCACTAATTACTGTCTATGGGTATAATAGGAAAGTAGTTTTACAGCCAGTGGAAACTCGCTCCACATGTTCATAGAAATCATTTCTCATAATAGGTCAACTTAAGTGTAAAGCTTATGTAGTTATACTTCATTTACACAAACTGGTTCATTTAAAAGGGAAAATGTTAGAGACCCACCGATACGGAGTTTTCATGACTGATGCCAATACCATTTTTTAGAATCCAGAGCAGCTGTTGTCCGATAAGATCTGCATAAATTTTGAGGCTGATATGTAGAACAAATTTTAATCATTTTCCCCCAAACATATGATTTATATATGAATATGTGATTACTGTCTAGACAGTCCACAGCCCTGTTTTATTGCAGACCTTTAAAAGAGCACTTCAGTTACATTTAGTATAGGGTCCCTTCTTTGTGCTGGTGTTCAAATAAAGCTTAGCCTTTTCTTTAAGCAGGTCGATTAGCCCAAACTAAATATTGGCTCTAAAAAGTGCAAATATTGTATTGGGATGCACTGATCCACCTTTTTCAGTTCCAATATGAGTCCGATACTAGCTTTAATTATCTGCCGATACCTGATATCAACCGGTATTTGACCAATACATTTTTTTTTTTTACATCAAATGATATGTCCAACCAGGATATCAGCTGAACTGATATTTGTAAGACGTATCTGATCCAGCAAATTTTTCAGTATCAGCGCTGATGTCCGATACCAGTATCAGATCGGTGCATCCCTAAAAAGAGACAACAGATATATCTATCTCTAGCAGATGTTTGGCAAGTTTTCACTTTCTGTTATTACTTTAGCACCTTCAACTTTTTAGTCATCTTATGTCTTAGATGTTTTCAAAGTGAAATTCAGTTTTGTGAGTTGATTGACATGTCTTAGAATAAGGCAAGAATAACAGGGCAGAATGGTTGCGACTTTTAATGTTTCACTGATAATTCAAGGAGTGCTGTGCTCTAGACTTTTCTTCTAGCCAATCACCAATTTGTTATTTGATAAGATAACCTCTATGATGGACAATGCACTGTCTTATGATAGTTACTAGCAGAATAGTGCTAAAAAGTCTCAGCTTCAACACCACACCATTAATCTACTGTATTTGTTTATGTTTTTGATGCTGACATGTTGATGGGGATTATTATATTTGATGCGTCGGTGTCCCTGGTGGAAAAATGCTGCCTCAGCCAAAAACTTGACAACTGTTTCCTGTTCAATCGAGTGTTGGACCTTATGGTGAAACAAGCGCAGATTCTTACACAAACGCTCTCTGGTTCTCCTATTAGCCTCACACTGAAGTGTACACAGTTGCATCATCACTTTAATGGAATCACATGACTCACGCATGTCTCCTATGCTTCTTGAAAAAGCAATGGGTGGAGGCTGATTGTAGATTCAATTAGGCCTGTCAGGATAACACATTTTGAAGCACAATATATTGCTACAGAGATATACTGCAATAAACGATCATATTGCACAAAACAAAGAAGCAGGACTATCCCAGTAAGCAAATGTTTTATATATACAGCAACATTAAAAGGCCTGAGCAGCAAGAAATAAATGGCAGAATGATGCAATAATTAGCCAGTTTTTCAAACCTCTGCAGCTCAAATCTTTTTGTGTTACGTCAAAAATAACAAGAATCTCTTCACTATTGTAAAGAAAAAGAAAACGATAAATACTGAGCCCCAAAATATATTGTCCCAGCTTTCATATACTTCATATTGAATGACAAGTGGATATAGTAATTACTGTGACAGGCCTAGATTCAAACCCTATTATTTGTTTGAATATGGAGCACTGTAAAATACACACACAAACTATGCCTTGTTTTTGGCACATGATGCTGTATATTGTATCGGATTCATAGCCATTAATTCAATAAAAGTGAGAGCTAATATGATTTGATCCTTGGTATATACAATTTCATAACTATTTCTGTTTTTTCAGGTGCTGGTGAATCTGGGAAAAGCACAATAGTGAAGCAGATGAAGTAAGTGCGTATTGAAAGGAGTCACTTCTCCTCTTCTCCATTTCCCGGAATTGTATTTTGTGGTTGCTAAAGACACCATTATTCATTATATGCCAGAACTATAGCTATAAATCTCTTTTATTTGAACTTAAAACAGTGGTCTTTTCTAACAACAGGTTTTGTTATCAGTTAGCATTAACTTATCATATATGGCCATACATCTTCAGAATGCCCGATCTCATCTGATCTTCGAATAGCGTTTAACTCCAGCTAAATGAAGCTCATGGAGGCTAGCAGTTACAGAGGCAAATTTGGAGCCGAGTTTCATATTTGGAATTCCGACCGTGAGTATCATAGCAACCAATGAGCCAATCTGGAGCGAGGCTGGTGAAGGTACATGCCCCTTCCCGCCCGCACCGCTGGTTTGGCAGGGAGCAAGTGTATAGCAATGCTTTCAATCAAACCTGTTGCTAAGAAGCTACCTGGGGGAAAGAAGGCACCTGATTGGTCTGTTATTAATGTTCATATCTTAATTTAGGGACAAAATGGCAAAATAAAAACCCCAGGATCATGTAGAGTTAATACGAACATTTTAAGACCAAAATGATGAGCCTGACAGCAGCAGTTACGGAGAGAGGGACGAGGTTTTTTCAATAGAAAGTGAATTGGAGCCACAGTGAATGGAGCCGGAAGTGCGCCCATACTCACTTCCTATTTAGAACACGGTGGCTAGCAGGTTAGCTATGTCCATTTATATATACATATATGGGAATACCATGTGTTGTAGTGGACTGTGGCTCAGTGGTTTCTGTTGAGACAAATAAATACTGTTTTTGTGTCTTTGGGCAATACACTTACACAATACACACCCAAATTGCCTCATGGCTATAATCCAGCACGTTTATAGCATGTACATTCATTAACACGCGCTGTCCCGACCAGTTACTGTTGAGAAGTTGGTCTATAATCTGTTAGCAATGTTTGTCCAGAACTAATCATCATTAGCCGTGCCTAAGAGTTGTTATTGTAGTGACTATTTTTGCAAACCGCATGATTTTTTTTCTGCAGTGAATTGATTTAGCAGTTCATATCTCAGTGATTTACTAAATGGTTTTATGTAATACTCCTACATCCCCATTTAACAATTTCTCTCCATGACATTGACAGAGGACTCCCACTCCTAACGGCTGACAGCCAGAGGTTAATAGCGCAGCGATACAAACCCGCTCCATATTTGAAATACCTCAGTTTGCTTTAGCAGAAAATGAAGCTTTCTTTTCCGTAACATGTGAAACAATAGTCACAGAGGCCGGTGCGAGCCTGGCAGCTACTGAATAGACTGGTAGTTCCCACATTAGCCATGCGGCGTGCTCAGTGAGGTGCAAACTCCAGTGTTAATGATGACAGATCCTTCTCTCTATCTCTCACATGTCCCTAGACCATTGTTTATTGGGTTGTGCAGGATTTGTGGTAACGTTTTTATTCTGTCTATTGCAGAATCATTCATGAAGATGGTTACTCAGAAGAAGAGTGCAAGCAGTACAAAGTGGTGGTCTACAGCAACACAATACAATCCATAATGGCCATCATTAGAGCAATGGGACGCTTAAAAATAGACTTCGGAGATCCCGCTCGAGCTGTATGTTATACAACTTTTCATATTATTTATTTATTTATTTATTTATTTATTTTATCTATACTTAGGGCTGGACACCTCTTATTTTTTCTTTACCAGTACCACCTGTTTTACGGTACCTAAACAATAAAACAATAAATGATAATAATACTAGTTACTACTAAACTAAACTGTAGGTTATTGGCGGCATTGGTGGCTCAGTGGATCGGACCATTTCATTAATTTATTTATTTGTTTCGAGCAGATTAATGAACACATGTATCCGGTACACTTAATGCACATTTTACTTTTTTCTTTTAAGCTCGGGAAGAAGAAAACTTCCCACCCCTGTCTTCTATTAGAACATAAATTAAATGCTTTGTTTAAGCTTCCTATTCAGTTGAACAAAAATATATATATATATAT